>VDFB02017297.1:0-29338 GCA_007258455.2 Sequoia sempervirens
GAAACAAGGGAGGGTTTATTTGTCCTTTATGTTATTATTATTACATAGAGTTACAAATTTTATATTGTTGTAACTATATGTGAATATTTTGGAAATACTTTTGAATTTATGGCTTATTAACTATTCTTCTATTTGAATCAACTTAACCCATTGATTAATCAAAGTCATGGTTATAAAATTGCTACCTCTATGTAAAACTGTAAGTGTGAAATAAGTAAATAAGTAAAATAACTAAAAAAACTTCTTAATGAAACATTATATCAAGACTTAACTGCAATTAAACTAATTTAAAAAGCACGGAAAGCTTGAAAGTGTCTCATTGTTTCCTATCTCCAAAGATTTATTAAATCACAGAGGGCTCCTAGATTTAGTAAGCATTGTGGTTGTTAAAATGTCTATCTAGAGAATGGAATGATGCTAAATACAATGATCTAATGAGTGATAATGATTTCTAAATGATATGATGTTGCTATAAACTATGGTGACATGAAATCTAATAAAGGAAGCTACAATAAAACTATGATGTTGTTGTGATGTGAATTCTAATGATGCTTATGATTGCTATGATGCTAAGATTCTATTGCTATTACTATTGATATGATTGCTTGATTGCTATGAATTTTGTAGAGTAAGTTTGCACAAAGATTCAGGGTTCATTTCCTGTGAAGAAAAGCTATATTATAGATTTATGGTAGTATTTTGTGATGAGGTAGCACAACAAAGGCCTAGATTCAATCTTGAGATTTGAAGGGTGAGAGATGAAGAAGTTGGAGCTGATGAAGGGAATGGTTTCTCCCCATGAAAACATTAGGCAAGATGATAGGAAATATTAGAGGAAGAAGATTTGAGAAATTGATTCAAATTTGTCTCCACAGCTTCCCATGAATGCCAGTTGAAATAAATTAGATTTTGGAATATCAAATTTGATAGGTGAGTGAATAGAGGAATTTTCTTTATGCCTTTATTTAAATATTTTTTGATTTATTTAAATTAGCAAAAAGGGAATGAATAATTTAATAAAAAAAACTATAGAAGTTGTATATTTAATTAAATCTAAAGAAGAGGAGAATTAGAATGTGAACTATAAATAAATATTTATATTTATTTAATAGTAGAAGAAATTAAGATAATTAATCAAATAAAGCGTATTTAATTAATTTGATTATCTAGACCATTTTTAGGTGTATACATTTTTCCCCCCTCTTTGAAGTGATGTGTTTATGCATTGCTTCAAAGAAAATTTTGTGGTGTTGCTACTAGTATCAACAAAAAAAAAAAATTAGTATGCCCCACACATGATTTTCAGGTGATTGATGGATATATGCCCCCCTAGGAGATAAATTGATGATTTTTTTTGCAATTTTTCAAATTTTTATGATTTTGTCGATTATTTTGATGTAGATTCGATGAATATTCAGTGATGAAATAATTTATCTCCTGATAATTGATGTACAAAGTGCCCCAGGATGTTATTGAATTAATCTCCTTTTAAAAAATATTAAAATAACCCCACAAAAATCCCACCTCCAATAACCTATAAAAGGTCAAAAGGGTCCTTTTCACACTCATTTGTGCATTTTGACTTTTGAAAAACTTGGTGAGAGAGACCTATTTGAGTCACTTGGAGCAAGATGCTGCTTCCTTATCACACCCACCAGTTCGAGTGTGTATGACGTCACCAACGCTTGGCTTCCTACGAACCTCCGATACGTACCCTTTATCCCCTTGTTTTTCATGCATTGTCTTATTTTTAGCACTTTTTTCAGATTTTTAAAATTGTCTATTCTTTTAGTGCTTTTAATTTCTATTGTAGCACTTTCATTAGGTGTTTTAGTGCTTCGAAAACTTTAGCACATCGGGCTTATGTTTTAGCGCTTATGTATAGTATTTTAGCACTTTGAAAACTTTAGCACATAGGATAACTATTTTAGCACTTAGCTAGGATAAACTAGCACTTTCAAAACTTTAGTGCTTAGAATAGATTGTTTAGTGCTTAGGCCTTTTGTTTTAGCGCTTTGATTATTTTAGCACTTTGACTTGAAGTTTTAGTACATTGACCCTATAGAATGGTGCTTTTGGTGAAATGGTGCTTTGAATTCCTATTTTAGCACTTTCAAATTAAATTGAAGTTTGCCAAATTTGTC
This sequence comes from Sequoia sempervirens, assembly GCA_007258455.2. Taxonomy (NCBI): domain Eukaryota; kingdom Viridiplantae; phylum Streptophyta; class Pinopsida; order Cupressales; family Cupressaceae; genus Sequoia; species Sequoia sempervirens. The sequence goes on from VDFB02017297.1 coordinate 2,145, forward strand.
CTTGATTTTGTTGATTTTTTATCATGTCAACCCTTGGTTTGATTTGATTGATAATCCTGATTAAGTAGATGATGTTCAACCTCATGATAGGTGATGTCTGATGTTTGATTTGATGATAATTATTCTCATGATAGGTGAGGAATAATTATAATTTGATTGATGAACCTCATGATAAGCAAGGTTGATTTGATGCATTGATGGTTGACCCCATGATAGGTGAGGTTCAATGGTGTTCGCTCATGATATTTGATCAAAACTCTCACCAAGAGCTAATTAGTTTTGATAGGATACTTTTGATCTTTGATGATTCAACATAGAGTACTGACTTTGAATTATTTCCTGATAATAGGAACCATTGGAGAACCTTCAGGTTCAAGAGCATTTTCCATGGACTTTTGATTTGATACCACAGTTAGCGTAGCTTGATACAATAGTCATTGTTATATGTGGATTGTCCTCTTTATTATACATGTCATAGATTAGGATTAATTGAGGTCTCTTGACAGCGTTAGTTGAGAGGTGGCATAGTGAGAATAACACCTTTCACCTTCCTACCGGTGAAATGATAGTCACCCTAGAGGATGTATGGCGGATTTTGTGGATTCCCATTGCTGGAGATGTTGTCATTTATGATTCTACAGAGCAGGGTGGGATTGATGCTCTTCATAGAGTGTTTCAGGATGATCAGATTTCAAGGTATTGGATTCCATGGCGTGAGATGATGGATGCTTATGCCACCCTTCTTGCAGTTTTGGCTGGATTCATTTGAGGGTTCCTTTATCTTGATCGCAGGTCAAAGGGACTTTCTATTAGCTAGGGTCATGTGCTAGAGAGCATGGTTGTTCACAGGATGATATTTTCTTGGGGCATTTACATGCTTTCCCATCTATATCATGATTTTCATTCAGCGGTGTATCTCTCAAGTCGCAGTTTGTCATCAGGAGCCACTTTGTTACAGGTGTGGGTGTGGGAGCACATAGTTGTCATGTGTCCAATACCATTTAGACATAGGCCAGCTATGAGGTCATATGTATATAGATATGCAGGTCGCCTTACTCATTCTAGACTAGGTAAGTTAGAGAATTGGAGGAGAGTGATTGATGATATTGAGTCTATGACATGGCATCCCTACCTTGACTATGGGCATTGGGATGAGGATGATATTCAAGTGCCTTTTCTCTATCATTCGATGCTACTGATTGGTCATACTCGTTGGGTGCTAGAGATATTTTTTATTAGACGAGTGTATAGACAGTATGGGATGGTTCAAGGTATGCCCCAGGGTGTTTCTGATTACACCGTCGGTAGTCAAAATCTACAAATTGGAGGCCTAGTTTGTCATAGGATACTGCCGTTTAGGAGTATCAGTCCTTACATCCATTTGAGTGGGACATCCATCTGGACATTGTGGAGTCATCAATTATAGTAGATTATGTTGAGTTTCTAGCTTTCCATCCTTTTCCGCGTCTAACTATTCCTGATGAACCTATCCCATTACTCGCAAAGGAGGATGTTGATGTTGCACATAGTTGTAGGTGGAGGAGAGAGGAGGTTGAGATGGAGGATGTGGATTTTGAGGAGGATGTTGGTGAGGAGGAGGATGTTGGTGTGGAGGAGGATGTTGGTGAGGAGGAGGATGTTGGTGAGGAGGAGGATAGTGGAGATAAGAGCAGTGGGGATGAGAGAAGTGGGGATGATTATAGATTTGACAATGGAGATGTTGCAGGTGGGTCAAACCCTACCTTAGATTTTCCTAAGGATACAGTGCCTCATAAGAGGCAAGAAGTTAGAGATGTTTTAGATCAACTGTAGATAGTGAGCCTATAGGTGCAATTAGAGACTGTTCAGGAGCAGCTTGTTAAGGCTCAGGGTCTACTAGAGCAGACTCAGGCTCAGTTGGCTATGATGCAAACTTAGATTGCAGCATTGATAGCCAAGAGGGATACTGCTAGGTAGGATGCAAGGGGATCTCAAGCTCAAATTGTATTATTGATAGCTGAGAGAGATATTGCTAGATGGGTTATAGAGGTAGATGAGGCTACAGTCGAGAGATTATAGAGATTGGAAGATGGTACCACTATTGTAGATTATATGTGAGATGTTTTCCATGTTGGTAAGGAGGTAGAGTATTACAAAGGTAAATACTATGATGTCATCCCTTCAGAGCAGAGAGTTAGTTATGTGCAGTCTCGATCTGGCAGGACTTGTACTAGGACTGTCAATGTGAGTGTGACAAAGCCTATGCTGAGAGATCCTAGAGATCCTAATACTTCTGGTGGTGGTGGAGGGATTGGTTCCACGATGCCTGGACTATCTAGAGCCAATAGTACCTAGTTTGATGATTGTACTCCCTATTGTATTTTGAGATGATGATGATGCACATTCTGATTACAACCATTTTTTATGATATTATATCTTTCTCATTTCAGACATCAGTGTATACTTGACATTTATGATTTTTGAGTTCTATATGATATGCAACAAATATTATCAATCTATCATATGTGTTATATGATTCTATGATGGATGAATTCATTTTCTATGTTCTATATGCTATGTGATGATCCTTTTATTATGATGTTGTGGATACAATTTAATCATGATGATATGCTTATGATGTATGATGTTCTTATTGTGATGATGTATAATGATGATGTATGGATGCATGATGGATGGAGGCATAATATATATGTATGATTTTCTTAAATGATTAACAATATGCGTTGTGAATTTGATATGTGTATTTTTATTTTTGGTGTAAATGCAAATATAAGATATAATAAATCGATGAAAATGATGTATGATATATGATATAAAATATGAATGGATTAATGATATATTATATATGATGTAGTAAATGGACATATGATATTTGATATTTGATATGATAGAGATTTATATGTAGATGAAGATGACAAATGATATATGAATGTTTGATGGATGTTTGAAAATGCAATGATATAGATTTCTGTTTTTGAGATTTTCTTTATGCAATTTTTATGTGATATGGAAAATGTGATATGATAAATGCAAATTTATTTGATTCAAATGTATCAATGTATGCAAATGAATATAATGATGCAACTATATGATTATGATGATGTTTTTGTTAACATCAAGTATACTCAATCTATTTATGAGAAAAAGATCAACATTAATTTGTATCACCCATGAGCTTTTGTAACAAACACTTTGCAGATGTAAAAACTATTATGAATGCATTCTAATTTAACCATGCAAATATTGGAATTTTAACAATACTTTTGTTCTTTGTATCATCATAGAGCTTTTTAAAAATGTTGAAAGTGAGTACAAGCACCAATGGTAGTTTAAACCATGATGACTTGAGTACTACTTCCATGATTTTTGATATTGCAAGCTAACACAAGTATCGAGGTATAATTAAACCAAGATGACCTGAGCATTTCTTGCATAAAACAAACAAGAATTAACCACTTTCCTAAGTGAATTGGAATGTCATCCATGATACTTTGTAGAGCACTTCTCGCAACAATTCGCACAATAATTACGATTAATTCACAAATAGTAGATCAAGAAAAATATCATTGTCCTTCTTTTCTTCTCTAGTTCAATACATCATCAAGTTGCTCTAAAGAAATGATAGCAATGATCAAAGTACAACATATCCAACTTTTTGCTTAAAGTATTTCAATCATTATTCAAATTAGATCATCCATCCTAATTTTATGATTTGTTGTGATTTTCAAGATTTTGACCAAAGACCTAACTTAAAGACCTATCCTGGGGCCTCGAGGGCTGATCAAAGATTAGCCTTGCCTATGTTATACACAGAGATACCATGTAGTTCAACTAACACAAACTCTATTTTTGACTTCTAAGACTAACTTTTTGACTTGTTTTTGAATTTTTTGTATGATATGGAGGTTTGATGTGTTTTTTATGTTGATTGATGTTCCATGTTGGGTTGTGTTTCAACCAATGTTTTTGTTGCATTTGTCTTCCTGTTGTTTGTCCATTTGGTTTGATGTTTATTGCCCCCAGTGAGGTCCTAATGTTTCCCCCAAGCTAGGGTGAGACATGACCACTCGTAATGATATGATAATGGATGCAAAATGATGGTGAAAGTAATGGTCATGACATGCATCCAATAGATGGAAAAGATGGTTAAATAAAAAATATAGCACCTGTTTCCAGGTTTTCACTACATGTTTTTACTGCACTTTTTCAGTCTTTTTTATTTTTTTGTATTTCTAATTTTTTGGATTTTTTGTTTTCTTGATTTTTTTGGATTTTTTGTTTTCTTTATTTTTTTGGATTTTTGTATTTTTTAGGATATTTAAGATGAAATGAGATGATATGACTAATTGAAGGAACAAGATTCTCCACAATAGGGGTAATGCAACCATGGATAAATGATAGATCAAAATGAAAGATTCTCTACAAAACATGTCACACAAGCAACATATCTCTTATTAAAAGATGATAATGGTTGATTGATTAAGATGCTAGGAATGATTGATTCCATAAGGCATGATGATGATAAGTATTTAGGATCACTGATTCCCCTAAGTATGATAAGATTGATTATTGTTGATGATTGATTGACAAAATATTTGAGGATTGGATAATGTTTTACAGCTAGGCTCAAATATGATTTTCATGATAAGACTCAAGGTTGCAAAGGGACATGGTGACATGGATTTTGATAAGATAGCAGATATGGAATGGAAGAAAGCAATGATAAAAATAATGAATAGGATGATCAAGATCAACTAGATAAGATACATACACAATGCTCAAGTATTTTTCCCCTATTCCTCATGAAGACCAAGGAAAGGAAGAAATCATGTATTTAGTAAGAATGATGGAATATGGATAATATGAAAGATATGGTATGGAATGTATGAATAAAGTGTATAGGATAAGATATATGATGTTCAAGAATATCCTTAACCTTGTCAAGATCAAAGGTGGAAATGTAAGGCATGAGCATAGAAAGGATAATGACCACAAATGATAAGATGAATGAAACTTGTCCCTAAGTGTAAAGTGCAAGAGGAATATGGAAGATAGGATATGGATGATAGGGAGATGGAGGAAGGACTTAAGCATCAAGTTTCACAACCAAATATCCCCCTAATAAACCATGGAAATGGGAATTAGACTCCTAAATGTTGGCAGATTAATGATAAGATGGAAGAATCTAAGGACTTATGCAAAGGTTTGGATTAAAGGAGAGTGATGCGGGATGAATGTTGGATAATGGATAGAACATTGGAAGGAATGTTGATGGATAGATGGAAAGGATGACAAGATCATCACACAACTTGAAGGGTGGTGGAGTGATGGAGGAAAAATGGATTTGGAAGGTGATAGGTTAGATGGAAAATTGGAGGAAGCTTTTGGATTAGCAAATTTGGATGCCAATTTAGATTTTATTGCTTCTATGAGACTTTTAGGAATCCACATGACTTTTGACTTTCATTTTTGCTTTGTGGTCCTTTGTGGCCTTTGGAATTTTATTTTTTGATTTATGGACCTTTGTGGTCTTTGAAAATTTCCTTTTTTCTTTGATGGGCCTTTGTGACCTTTTGAAAATTTCTTTTGAATTTGGATCAAAATTTCTTTTATTTTTGCATGTCTCTTCGAGGAGACATGATCCTTTGATACATGTGGATTTTGATATAGAATCTTTTGATATTTGGCACCCAAATTGCTTCCAAGAGAAATGGGAGGGGTGGACTAAGATGAATGATATGGAGGTATTATGGATGAGTTAATGTGGGTAGAATTTTGAAAGGGCATCAAGGATGTGTTTCTTTGTTGTTCTTGAGAAATAGGATATGGACCTAGGATAGAGGGAAGGTTTGATGTACTAGGATGAGGACCTAGGATAGATGAAATGTTTGATGAACTAGAATGAGGACCTAGGATAGATGGAATGTTTGATGAACTAGAACACTTAGGCATATAATCAAGGCCATGGTGATATGGGTTTCTTTGAACAAAAAGGGGTTCTAGGATACCTTGTTCATGAAGTCCTAATCCTTTTCCTTTGTAATTCATACTTTGACATATATGTTTACCAATGGGATATGTATTGTTTGTGAAACAAGATGTGAGTCCATTTTTGGGAGGGTATGATATGGATGAGAGGATAGTTGTTGGAAGTAAACCAGAATGGATAAAGGTGGAGGATCCCAATTTATAGGTGTGGGGTTCATGGATAGCTTGAATAGGCGTGATAGGCTCTTGACATGGAGATGATGGGGTGTTTTGATCTTGACTTGGAAAAGGATTATGAAGTGGTATGAAAGGCATATCTTGATCATGAGAAGGATAAACATCTTCAAGGGATGAAAGGGTATACTTGAATGGAAGCATATCTTGATCTTGATGAGGAAGGGAATCATGAGATTTTATAGAAAGCATGTCTTGATCATTAGTTGGTAAGACATCATTAGATACAACGGAAGAACTATCATGCTCTTATGATGCAATAGAATCATGAGATGGTACATGGATTGATTAGATGATGTGGAAGAAGAACTTGGAAGGATACTTGTCTCTTGAGATGGAAGGGAATTATTTTGGATGAAAATTGAAAGGAGGGGATCATCATAAGATTCTTGAGAAATGGGATCTCGATCAAAGATTGGAAGAATTTGTGGAATTTTGATATCATTACATGGAGTGGAAAGAATATTTTGATCTTGATGTGTAGGGTATTCAATGCTAGCATCCTTTGGATTGCGAGATTGACATGAATCATTAGATGTTGAAGATATGATAGAAGAGGATGATTGGATGGAATTGTTAACTTGAGTGAAAGAATCTTGAGGTTTATTTTGGCTTATGGTGGATGGAGATAAATGCATGACATGATAGGATTGCTCAATATAATTTGTATTTAAGGGCTTAGATTTGGGCTTATTGAAATTTTTCAAAAATTCAATGACATTGAACTTGGATGATGTGGTTTTTGGTGAAGAAGGTCTCATGTTCATTGTTTGGTCAAGAGCATATGGGTAGATGTTTGGAAGAAGATATATTTCTGTGGTTTCTCTTTGTATGTCTTGGAATTGTTGTTGAATGCTTTCCATCTATTGAGTTAAAGCATTCAATTGATCCTCATCTATTTCATCCTTGGTGGTCTAAGTTTCAATTTCTTGTTCTTTGGATTTTTAGTCTTCGTGACCTTGTTAAAATGGATATATGAACATTATTGTTTTCAATAAACTTTTTATTTTAGTTTGGTAAGTGTATATTTGATTTTAATGAATCCAAATAGAATGAATTATTCTATTGATGAGGCTAAGAGGAAAATCTAATTACCAAGTTTTGTTTCGTGATGTAGGATTTTAGAATCCTGATGAGGAAACTTGACTCAATAATCTAGATTTGTTTTGATAATTTAACACTTTGTATTTTGCAATCTTTGGGTTTATGTTTGAAAACAATTTGACTTGTAAAAACCTAATTTGTTCCAAGTTTTCAGGACACTGTTTTGAACTGTACTGGTAAAAAATTGAGTTACTGATGGTAACAAATTTAGTAAACATTTCCAAAGGGTATCTATTTTTTAGTTCTATGGAAGCACTAATACATAGAGTAGATGTGTTGAAACACAACGCAAAAGTGCTAAAATTTCTGGTAAAAGCATTGCCAAACAGAGAAAAATCACTAAAACAGACCCCAAATGTGCTAGAAGACTAGAATTCTGACACTGGTAATGTTTGGCACTGATAGAAGTACTATAAAATGTATTAGAAGCACTAAAATAGATGTCAAAAGCATTGTTTTGATTGCAGATGCGCTACAACATAGCACAAAAGCACTAGAACATACTATAGAAGCGCTATGACACTAATTTTCTAATAGACATAGTTTGGTTATATGGGTCTCTCAACTGCTATGTTTTCTTTCTCTTCTTCTTCATCTAAGACTATGGATGCTATGAGAAATTGATGGGGTATTTTGTTCTTCTAAAAAATGAATGTTCTCAAATTGTTGATGATGTCGGTTTGGGTACCTTTAATGTGTATGTTACCTGGCTGAAATATTGGTGTGGTTAGCCCTGGTTGTTGAATGGGAGTTGTGGGTTGCCAAATGGTCATAAGGTATGTTGTATAGTAGTCTCAACACTTTATCACAATGTCATTCACTACCTATTTCCAGGTAGGAGGTAGTAACATGGGTCTTCCTACTACTATGTTTTCCTTTTCTTCTTCGTCATTCAAGATGATGGATGTTGTGAGAAATTGATGGGGTGTTTTGTTTTCCTTGAAAATGAATGTTCTCAAATTGTTGATGATGTCGATTTGGGCACTTTTAATGTATGTAAGGCTAGGATGTATAATAGGTGCTACAAGGCCTAGCTATTGAATGGGAGTTGTAGGTCACCAAATGGTCATAAGGTGTGGTGGTAACTCCTTGATTTTGGATGAAAAAATTAATGTTTCTAAGATTTTTCTATTGTAAGAACTAATCAGGTTTGTTGGAGTATTCTATGGCAAGTTGCGGGATGGAAGATTGGCGAATAGGTTGACTATAGTTAGGTTCTTGTGAAAGAGCTCTTCTCTGAAAATAGGCTTGTGAATACAAGGGTTCTAAAGAATAATCATCAGTGTAACCCCTAGCAAAATTCATGAAATCTATGAATGAAAGTTCTATGATGAAGCAAAATATTCCTACTTTGATACAAGAAACATCTTATTTTCAAAAGGATTTTGTAACTAAGTGGTTTCTTTGGTTTTCTGATTCTCTTGGCAAGGGATTTCTTGACAAACTTTGTGGTTTTCCAATCCCTAATCATATATTTCTCAATTTGATTTTGTCCAAGTTGTTGTGTTTTTCAAGATGATCTTTTATCTGGATTTAATGATTTTGAAATACATAGGAATCAAATGTAGAATAGTTGTTTTTAAGTTCTAAGATCTAAACAATGAGTGTATGTTCAAGGATCAAATAGATCCTTCTTGATTTTCACAGGTTTATTGAAAAAAGGACACTTCAGACAAACTCACTCTTAAGGACAAGTAGGTCATCATTATACTCAATCATCCCACAATTTAAAATTGTGTCAACTCACATAGCCACGTCAACCCTTAGAGGGTACCCATTTTTTGTCTTTTCCACGTGCATACTCAAGGTTAGATTTATTGATCCCTTGAGCAAACTGTCCATGTAAATTATATGGTGAGTGTCTTGGGGGTAACAATTAAACTAATTTAAAAAGCACAAAAAGCTTGAAAGTGTCTCATTGTTTCCTATCTCCAAAGATTTATTAAATCACAGAGGGCTCTTAGATTTGGTAAGCATTGTGACTGTTAAAATTCCTATCTAGAGAATGGAATGATGCTAAATACAATGATCTAATGAGTGATAATGATTTCTAAATGATATGATGATACTGTACACTATGGTGACATGAAATCTAATAAAAGGAATCTATAGTAAAACTATGAATGTTGTAGAGGAAGTTTGCACAAAGATTTAGGGTTCAAATCCTGTGAAGAAAGGTTGTATATATAGATTTATGATAGTAGTTTGTGATGGGGTAGCACAACAGTGGCCTAGATTCAATCTTGAGATTTGAAGGGTGAGAGATGAAGGAGCTGGAGCTAATGAAGGGAATGGTCTATCCCCATGAAAACATCAGGAAAGATGATAGGAAAGATCAGAGGAAGAAGATTTGAAAAATTGATTCAAATTTGTCTCTAATTTGTCTCCATGGCTTCTCGTGAATGCCAGTTGAAATAAATTGGATTTTGGAATATCAAATTTGATAGGTGAGTGAATAGAGGAATTTTCTTTATGCCTTTATTTAAATATGTTTTGATTTATTTAAATTAGTAAAAAGGGAATAAATAATTTAATTAAACAAACTATAGAAGTTGTTTATTAAATTAAAATAGAAGGAATATGATAATTAAACAATAAAGTATAATTTTTTTTTTTATTTAATTAAGATTGGAATGATGTAATAATTAAATAATACCAACTATAGAAGTTGTATATTTAATTAAATTTGAAGAATGGGAGAATTAGAATGTGAACTATAAATCAATATTTCTATTTATTTAATAGTAGAAGAAATTAAGATAATTAATCAAATAAAGCATATTTAATTAATTTAATTATCCAGACCAGTTTTAGGTGTATACATTTTTCCCCTCTTTGAAGTGATGTGTTTACGCATTGCTTCAAAGAAAATTTTGTGCTGCTGCTACTAGTATCGATGGAAAAAAAAAATTAGTATGCCCCAAACATGATTTTCAGGTGATTGATGGATATATGCCCCCTCGGGAGATAAATTGATGAATTTTTTGGAATTTTTCAATTTTTTATGATTTTGTCAAAGATTTTGATGTAGATTCGATGAATATTCAGTGATGAAATAATTTATCTCTGAATAATTGATGTACAAAGTGCCCCAGGATGTTATTGAATTAATATGCTTTTAAAAAAAAAAAAAATAACCCTACAAAAATTCCACCTCCAATAACCTATAAAAGGTCAAAAGGGTCCTTTTCACACTCATTTGTCCATTTTGACTTTTGAAAACTTGGAGAGAGAGAACTATTTGAGCCACTTGGAGCAAGATGTTGATTCCTTATCACACCCACTAGTTCAAGCATGTATGACGTCACCAGCGCCTAGCCGCCTACAGACATCTAGTACGTACCCTTTATCCCCTTTATATTTCCCACTGCAATATGGAATCATTACTCAACAATCACTGCTAGCCAAATAAATCGTACCCTTTATCCCATGAGATAGAATAGCCATGGAGTAAAGTATTGCCTCGATGTCAGATAATGGTTTCCTTAGGATTTGGGATGAAACCAAATAATGCTAAAAATTAGCCATTCACCAACTTAGAGCTGAAAATAGATCTTCTAAGGCATTAGAGATTGCTCTGCGAATACTATCTCTTGGAGGCATGGAAACTTTTCCAAATCTTCTTTATCTTCAAACAATACCAATTCTTGCTAGTCACAAGCCAAATTAGCAAGACTATCAACCAGTTTGTTTCCCTCACAATATGTGTGGGAAAGATGAATTTCTTGAAAAAAAGATAAAATTTTCCAATTAATTTCCAATTACAAATACTCTCCGTCTAGCATGCATTAACTACACTAGTACAAAAACAACAATATATGACTAAATAAACTATTAAAAATTGCATATAAATGACTAATTTTGGTCATGTGACCATTAGTAGTTTATTTCCAATCATTTATAACACGACCAAATTTATGACTACACTATTTTAGTCATTGATTTAGTCATTGATTTGATCATTGATTTGGTCATTGATTTAGTCATTGATTTAGTCATTAATTTAGTCATTGATTGTTGTTAACTGGTCATTTATTTATCCATAGTAGTGATTTATTTAGTCATATATTTAGTCATTAATTTAGTCATATATTTAGTCATTGATTATCGTCAACTGATCATTTATTTAGTCATGGTAGTCATTTATTTAGTCACATATTTAGTAATATATTCAGTCATTAATTTAGTCATATATTTAGTCATATATTTGGTCATATATTTGGTCATATATTTAGTCATTAATTTAGTAATTTTTATTTACTGGTTTCAATTAATTGGTAGTAAATATAGTCATGAAATGAATAATTTATTAAATACCATAAATTTTATAAGGCAAAACTAACATAATTTTAAACTTGAACTAAAACATAAAAACAAATAAAAATATTACATATACGAACAAGCTACAACATGCTAGAATTAAAAGATTTATTCAACATCATGATAAATAAAGCTAATCTGTAATAAAAAAAATTAACTCAAATATATATATCAAGTTATAAGATGTCAAAGTTTTCTAAGAGTTTCCAACTCTTTCAAATACACCATGATAATTAAGATCCCTGAACAACAGATTCAAAATATCACATAAAGTAGTGATCCAAGATGTCTAACAACCAGTACATGATAAACATGTTCAACTATGTCTTTTTTCGCAAATATTTTAGTGGCCACAATGTGAAGGTTCCCTCTTTCTCTTTCATATGAACAACTCCATCTATTTTGTCTTAATACACAAGGTGTTTGTTACTTATGACCTTTAAAATGTTTACATTTGCATCTCATGTTCCTTCCAAGTTGACTCCATGTACAATAGATAGGAAGTGAATCCGCCCAATGCCCACAACATCACCATCAAATGGATCCAACACCCTGACTTTATCCCCTTCTTTGAGTTTATCAATACATTTCTGCAAAAACAAAAAAAATAACACATTATATTACATAGGTAATGATTACCCTTGTTTATATAATAAAACAACCATTAATTACTTACATAGTACTTGCATGTGTGTGTTAAAATAATTTCAAAAATAATGTGCAACACAATCATGCAGCTCTGTTGACATCAAAGCATTTTTGTTTTTGTGCTACTTTGATAAAATTTCTCTACATGTAATTTAACCATCAAGCAAAAAAATATATCGAGATGAGGAGTAATTCATTTTAAAAATAGTCAACAAATCCTTTCCAAGCATAAAAGTCACAGTATAGAGTCATATTTCATGAATATCCTAAGCTATATAAGGCAAATGGTAACATGCTATGGTTCATTGTCATTGGGCCATAGTCATACACCCCCTTGATAGTAAGAAGCAGCTATAAAAACATATAGAGTAAGACAATTATGAAGATCTCATCAAAGAAAAAATAAAAATAAGAGTAAGACAATTAATAGTATTTCTATCACACCTCAAATCTAACAAGGCAGGAAAAATGGAATTTCTCATGACAAGTCATTGAAAAGCTGAAATAAATGATGCCAATTTCTTCTAATCCTTCATCAAGTATCTATGCTATGATAATTTAAATGTATTCCTCCTTTTGAGGTTGATAACAAGTGGAAAAAGAAACAACCATGATAGCCTGATAACAAAAACCCTAACATTCTTACAACTGAGTGATAGTAAGCAAAGTCATGAACTAATTCTTAGATAACCTACATTTTCAACCACATAATTTCTAAAAATCATGCATGAAAATACCATAGTAATAGTTTAATAAGAAAGCTCGAGAATACCTAAGACTTGGAAGAAACTATCATAGTTTGATTGGCCCTCTGTACTTGCTTATATCTAATCATGTGTTTGTATCTCAAATGCCTTCTAATCAGAAATACTTGAGTTATAAATAAGTGTATCTCTCTAAGAAGTAGTGAGTATATCCTTTTAAGTAGTGAAGGAACCATTCATAAAGACATACAAATATGAAATGAACAGATCTCATCCCAAAGGTACACAAAAAGGTAATGAAAATATTTCTTAAGGAACTCAAAAGATCACTTCCAACATATAGTGAAAACCCATTCAAATGAAGGAGATAACAAAGGAAGTTATTTCCTTCATATATATCTTATTAAATCTGTAATATGTTAAACCCGTTTAGATGTCAAACCAATATTCCAACACCCATCTCACCTTTAAGCTTGCCATTAGAAGTCTCATCTTGGTGTTTAAGTTGTTGCTATCCAAATGAGATAACTCATGATCAGTATCTGAAATATGATTTTCAAAACTAAGAGTATCAACAATATGATTATCAATACTTGAGAGTGGTAAGGAAATGATAGCATTCAAATATAGCTATAAAATAGGTTTCTAATACATGTAAAAACTTATTAAGAACAATGGGCATTAGTAGAAAGCTAAGGAAGCATTGAAAAGCCAAACTCAAAAGAAACAAAAGTGGGACCCTCAAAGACAATCTCTCAAAAGGCATGCATGAATTTGAATCCAACAAAATACTTCAAAAAAAAAGAATCACATACAATAAGTAAAAGTTAATTTCTAAAATCAAAAGATAAAGTAAATGGTATCAATGTTTATTTTATAAGTTAATAAGCATTTGGTATCCAAATTCTTCTTTGAGTCATTACCAAGAGATAGGAGAAGTGATGAAACAAGATATTTGACAACCAACTTAATTTAGAATTGCAACAGCTAATATAGAATATGAAGTCAATATTTGGAGTGATATTAAGTAAAAATTCATTGCAATCTTCCCTAAAACTATTTCTAGGACAATATAAAAGCTATGTGAGAGAAGGAACCTTAAATCAAGGCAAGTGCTATCACATATATATATATACGTAACAAGACTCGAGTTAGAAGAGCTAATGGCATCAACATCTACCGAGATAAGGATAAAGAAGGAAGAAAATCAAGAATTTTTTTTCAGCTTATCAAAGCCTAGAGGTAAGGGCTCAGTTCCTTCCTAGTACTCACCAATAATTTTAGATTGGTTTAAGAAAAATATGAATGGTTATGTTAACATTTTACACCTAGGAAAAAATCAAGGGTCAAATTCAAAGTGTTTACCCATCTGTAAGGGTAAATAGTTCGGATAAACATATATAGATTACTGTGCACAAAATGATATTTAAATTTTTAATAGTAATATTGGAAATTTAGATGATGGAAAATTGGAAACTGGACTAGGTAGTGTTTTTTTATCCAAGGAATTAGTTGGATTATCAACAAGGGGCATGGAAAATAGAGTATCACTCCTACAAAAGGACTAATGCAAATTTTGATAATAACCATAAGGTAATTTTTAATACTTGGATAACTAGGTAGGACAATTCTATGAGTAAGCATGATTCTCTCCCTATAACCTCTTCTAAGACACAAGGTCAACATTATTGGAAAATAAAATTCTTAGTAATACTCATCTACACCTATGACCTCAAATACAGGCAAAGGGGGCTAGAAGGACCTCAACACCAAAACAAAGTAGATCCATGGTGACTAGGGGGCATCTAATAGAAATATGCAAGGATGAGCATTGGCTCACTAAGCCATCCCACTCCATGTGTGAATTGGAAATATCCAAAGGGTACTTAATTCCACCATCTCTGTTTCAGTTGAAATCCAAGTTGCAACAAACCTAGAAATAAGTATGGTTTCCAAAATAGAAACATCTTAGGAAATGAGAGCCCTCAAACAGTAAATCCATAGGAAATGTCAAAATGTCAAAAGGAAATGACTCATTAAAGAAAATTTAAATAGATACTTTTAAAACAAATTAGATAAAAAATGAATTGCAAAAATCACACATGGATGAAAAACACATTTATTCAAAATCCCATGTGAGTACAATGATTGACATTAAAATTCCATGTCTATAGATGACTAAATGGAATACATTAAAATCTTAGCTCTTAGCCCTCAAAAATAGTGAAATCAACAACAAATACGAACTTCGGTAGCTTCAATAGTAGGTGTATGAGGATTATTTTCACCATCCTCAAGATCAAGTGCAGCAATGGAAAAGATATAACAATATAAATTTCATATGAACACTTGAAAATGATTTTAATTGATGAAGCCATTGCTGAGAAAATCATTAAACTCTAGAGTGCTCACAAGTCATTCAAGCTCATGATTTAATTGCCACATAACTCACCGAATTGTGACAAAAACTCAACTAGGGCCACATAAGTTAATTTTGGAAAGAAAAAAAATCATTTTTCATCATTTTTGGAGTGTTTTCTTAGTACTAGTGTTGAAGCATGTCAAAATTGGTTGCAAGCATTTGGAAGCCAAAAACTCAACATGCATTGGAATAAAATAGTTTGCTCCAAAAAAAAACTCATTTTCATCATCTTTCACCTTATTTTTTTAGAGAATTCAAGAAGATTTTCTTTTCAAGCATTTGAGCATGTACCATTAAAATTTTTGTGACCTCACAGACTTAATTTGTGCTTGGTAGCAAGGGGCTTTGCCCCTTAACCTTGCCCTATATCATGACAGGGCATGTGCCAAGGGAATCTCCCCTCAACCCCACCAGAGGCTTTGCCCCAAAACCCCACTTTGGTTTTTAAAAGTAAAAAATAAGTATTGTTTTGGGCCCATGTTTTCCATGGACAAAATTTGTAAAAATATTAATACAAATAATAATTTATACTCATACAACAATATGATGTGAATTGAACTTTATTTTTTATTTATAAGTGAAAAAAAAACCACTTGTGACTTTTGTAAATTCTATTTATGCATGTTTTCTAAAATTGTTTTACAAATTTATGGGTTTTTCAATGTTCAGAAATTCTACTGAGTTTTTCCCAACTTTTTCCCAAGTCTGGTTTTTTTTTTAAATTGGGTCCACTGAGTTATTGCTTAGTCCAAGTTTTTCAACTACACTTGAAACAACATAAGAATTGTTTGTAGGAATTTCCAAGGTCAATTCCCAGTATTTCCATTTCATTTCTAGTATATTTTTCAATGGGAAAAAGTCCCTACTCACAAGTTTCCAGCAACATTGATTGAAAAAATGAGATAAATGAATTGATAGCCCTTGAGATCTCTCGTAAGGTCCTAAAGTTGAAAGTGACAATCTCTTGGAGAACCAAAGCATTAGATTGATTATCAAGAATGGAAGAAAGTGGAGTCAAATAGTGATACCTCCTAAATGGAACAAAGACAATAAGTGGTCTCAATAAATGTATTATGGTGATCCTTCTCAAATCACAACTAGTGGAAGCACACAAATTTTACAAGAGGGGTCCTTTGTATGCACTGAAAAAACTTCCAAGGTGATGGGTTTTGGGGACAAGGGGACTTTTTCCCATAAGTTAGGGACAACAAGTGGATGGAAGCACAAATATAATTTAACACTTGAAAATTTAGATATAAAAAAATGTAAATGGGATTGCAATTTATCTTTTATGTAAAGTTAAACCTTAAATGTGCCATAAAGTGAGAATCTTAATAAATTCTATGGAAATTCAAACTACATTTCCTACTCAAAATGATGTGATCCCAAGCCATCAATGTATTAAGGATGTTGCAGCATCTAGGCAGAACCTCTAGAAGGACTTTGAGTAGATCATGAGTTAGAAGAACAATGAAAATATAAAGTAGATCATTCATTGATCTCATAGTTGTTTTGTCATAAAACTCATAGTCACAACATTTAGGAAAGTCACAATGGATTTCAATGAAACAAAAGGAAAAATTTCATAGATTCACTATTATATATATGATCGTAATACTTTGCTTGGAGATCACAAGAGTAATTTTATAAAGGCATGTTGTGGAAAATTTTTATGAAATTTGCATACATCTTTAGAATACAATATAAAGATTCAATATAGTTGAGAATCAAAATATTGAGGGATAGCCTCTTACCTAATATGAATATGTGGAATTATGGTCATTCCATGCAAAAACTATAAGCTTAACAGAGGCAGCCAACTATGAAAATTTCTCAGTGAGACTGCGTAAGCAACTCATTATATGTTGGTACTCTTCATTTGAGTTGACATGATTTGGAGAAGCTCTTACTAGGAATTCAATAAATGGCTATGAAATCTCTATTCACGAACTATATTTCCACTTCATACTACTTTTAGATTTCGTGCAATCTAGTGCTTCCATATAATTGACAATATCTTCTACACCTACTTCTCTATTATTATTTTCCACCTAAAATACACTGTCAATTTCAACATATAGTCAGTTCAATAAAAAATTAAAATAAATAACACAATATAAATTGAACCAAAAATCCATACACTTACTCCAACTTTGTCCATTTTGGCCTACAACCCACCTCGACCAAATGTATATTCAACCATCACATTATCTCTTGCTCTCTTCCTCTGTTACTCTTTGTCAAATATTCTTCGGAACACATACTTTCTTTCAATTCCTCCCACTTTTTGGGAGATAGAGTGGAGTGGGTATGTACAGGATCATCATAGAAAAATAGGCCCTTAAGTGGCAAAAAATTTAGAAAAATCAGAGTTAAGCAACTTGACGTAAAAACTTGAATAAGTTATCTATATTATTTCAAAAATATGTAAGAATAGAATCTGTAGCAAGTTGAATGTAGTTTCTAAACTACTAGGTTTTTTTTTTTTTTAAACTATTTGGTGAAAATTTGAAATTTCAATGCAACAATACTTAAATTTCATGGAAAAAAGAAGTAGGTGTCTGTCTGACCACCCTAACCACAATAAAATGATAATATTTTTTTATAAGATTATAGATATAAGTAGAGTACTCATGTCCCGATGTGATGCATATTTTTTTATAATTTTTTTCAAGTAAATAATTAATTATGAATTTTTTATTACAACTTTTAAAAAATATAAAAACTCGTATGTCTGGCTACCTTAACTTAGTCAAAACTTCATGAAATTCAATTTTTTTAATCCTATAGTATGTGAAGCATAGAATGTGACACATGTTTTGGATTCAAAAAATGTGATACTATTTGAAAGCTATAGGGTTTTTTCAATCAGCCTATCAATCAAGACTTTAGGCATAATTCAAATAGAAAATGAATAATAATTATTTATTAAATTCAAGGTAAAGCATAATTTATATTGGTGGAAAGCTGAGAATCTCCTTTAAAAACCCTTTTTGTTTTATCAATTTTGGGTAAAAGCAAGGTCGTCAGCCACATACCCAACATATCACCACTTTTTGGCCCATCATGATTCTGTACATACTCGAGACTAACCTCTCTTTAACCTCAATTTTTTTTCTACAATTGTATCTAAAATTGTTCATCAGAAGTCTCATCTTGTGCTTGTAATATTTTCTAGAGATTTGTCCACCAATAGTGTCAAAGACATTTTCCATTTTTTGTATAACATATATTCAACATTTTGTGGATCTTGCTCTACAAATTTTGATTTGAAAATATCGAAATGGGCCCTACATCTTATGCCCAACTCAGAGGCCTATGTTGTAGCATTTTTCCCAATGGGTTCACCATCTCTTGATACCTCAACCAAGAATGGCTTCTTCCCTTGTAATATTCTTTCTTTTGCATTCCTCTCTATAAATCTATATAAATCTTGACTCAATCTTTGTCTTTTAACAAAAGCAAGCAGATCTTATGTTGAACTACTACCAATATTTTTGGTTGATCCACTAGTTCCATCAAAAGTTGTAGATGCAATAGGTGTACTTCGAGGCACATTAGATGTAAGAAGACTCTCTTCATGACTTTCATCAACCAAAACTTCATGTGTAGTACTCCTCCATTTATGCTTATGTTTTCTACTGATATGTTTTTCATACTGTTAGACTTTGGTACCTTGTATGGATATTTGGATCGCTGATTTTGAGTGACAGTGAATTTATTTTGTGACATGATAATACATGGTTTTGCGATATTTGATTTCTGACATGCTTTGATATAGCGTAGATGTTTTCTTTTAGATGATTATTGCTATGTATATGTTTATGATGGACTAACATTTATTTAATTCGTCAGTCTAATGTGACGTGTATTGGTGTAGAGAATGGAATTGCATCACTCGCTTGCGAGTACCCTGTCATGTCTGTGATTTTCTCTGCACGGTGTGCCTGTACAATGGATTATATATATATGCATGTTATTTGCTTGGTTGCAGAATTGCAGGTACATGACACTGACTCCACCTAGGTACTCAGGTCTAAGCGTGTCAAGACTCAATGGATATGTTGATTGGGAGGTAGTAGAATGGCTCATCCTAGTCTAGTCTTTAACCCGGTCACAATACATTGTCAGTTAGTTTGAGTCTTGGTTGTCTTGTTTGTCTCTGTTTGGATTTAATTGTCTAAGAGGAAAAATTTGTCAATTTTCATGTTAGTTTATTATGCCTTAATTTATTGTTATTTAAATTAATTTTTAAATGTTAAAGAAATTAGTTTTGCATGTTATTTAATAAATTAATTAGTTTGTTTGGTTAAATAATTTGATCTTAGAGATTAAATTTATTTAATTAAATAAATTAATTAATTAAATTAAAATTGTTTTAAATTGTGTGTGAATAGATTTTATTTAAAATTAATTGTATACTTGAAAATGGTGTTTTTAATTATTAAATAAATTTTGTAAATTGAAATTTTAAATTTTAAATAAATTAATTCATGCAAATCTTGAAAGGAGAGATTGCCGAGAAGTTGTTAAAAGATATTTTGTACTTCTCGACATGTGTGTCAGTTACATTTATTGTTTTTGGTTGAGGTTGTTCACGGATATTATCTGGGATATGGGAAATACAGAGGGGTTATCAATTTTTTCTTCATGAAAAATTGAAAGAGTAATTTGCTGTTAAAATTATTTTTTTTTAATTTGTGATTACCTTTGTTCAGTTGTATATTTATGGAAGATTCCTTTGGTGGGAAGTTCTCTATGATTGGTTATAGCTTTCTTTGAATTTGGTGTTTTAGAGAAGATTTGGAGGATTGCATTCTACAGGCAGAGGATTCTCTCCAACAACTAAGATCTTCAAATCACAGGTATTTCCCTTATGTTTTAATCTTGTTTGCTTTTGAAAAGAAATATTTGTTAAAACCTTTGTCCTTCTCGGTAAATTATTTGCCGGAAATCTTTCTGTAAAAACTTGCTGATGTTTCTGAGAATTTCAAGAAAACAAGGAAAAAGAAAACAATAGAAGAAATTTAAAAAAAAAAAGTATCATCTTGGAAGGATTTTTGTATTTATCATTTGTTAAATTTGGTAAAATATGGGGGTTTTTTTATTTAAAAAAAAATAACCCTGTTGATGAACTATTATTTAAGAATGGATTTTACAGAATATAATTATTTTCTCTATTCCCTGTAGAAAGTTTTACTAGAAAAAAAAAAAAAATTGTCTGTATATGTTTAATCTGGTTGGTTATTTTTTATATATATATAAATATATATAAATATATATATATATGGTTATGAAATTTAATTATGAAATTAATATTTTTCAAAATTGCCATGCAGGTGAACTATTTCATAGTTATTATTTCCTGTTTTCAAAATTTTGAAATCGCCGAATAGGTGTATTGAGGGTTTCAGATTTTAAAAAAATATTAGAATTAAATTCCGCAGGCTTAAACTGTAATGAATTCATTGTGATTTTAGTTGTTTTTAATATAAATATTTGTATGGGGGCCGCGAGGCTACCCCACAGCCACCCCCATAAGGGGCGACAGCTGTGGAGGCAGCTAGTGCTGCCCTCACAGGCAGTGCGCGGCTGTCTCACAGCCGCCTTCCCATACAGGGATGGTTGTGCATACAACCATGTGCTGTATAATACACAACATTGAATGGTTTAAAAACTCTTGCTTTACTTTTAATGGAGTATGGAAATTTCAAAGTATAAATTTATTTGAATAAGATTTTCGAATTAGGGTCTTTTGGTTTTAATAATATTTATATATGTGTGTGTATATATATATATGTATATATATAAAAATATATATTTGTAATATATATATATATATATATTAATTTATTTAAATAGGTTTTGAAATTCTCATTTATTTTAGTATGAAATAGGAAATTCCTTTGAGTATAAATATATGCTAGAAATAACATTAGTTAGTTTTATAACAGAAAGGTCGAAAAATGAAATTTGATAGATTTTTATATGTGAAGTTGTGAAAGTTAAATTAGAATTAAATGATGTTATTTTCTTTTATTAAATGAGAAAAGAATTACAATCATGTTGTTTGTTTTAAAAATTTCTTGAAAATCTTATTGAATGATTGGATTTAGTAAATCCAAATAATAGACGTTTAATTTTTCTTAATTTGCTTTAATCGTGTTTCTTTTGGGCAAATTGGGAAAGTCTTAGATGTATAAGTCTTCCAAAATGATTTGTATAGAAAGGGTGATGTTATTGTTCAAATGTATTTCTTGAGTTAACTAAGGTTGTGCATGTGTTAGAATATGGGATATTGATACCTGGTTTATGAATAAAAGATTTAATGACCGTTGTGTGTCATTTATTATTATGTGATTGAAATTTGTGCACCTTGTCTACCTTAGTCAAAAAAACTAGTATACCTTTGTTATGTTTAGGGGAGTGGCTCTATGTAAAGGCCGACACACAAAGTGGTGTCAGGGTAACTTACAAAGAGTTAGTAAGTCAATGATAACTAAATAACATAGTAGTTAGATTAAAATCTTTAACAGGATGTTTATGCCTCACTTAATGACTCTTGAGCTAGTTCAGTCTTGAGTATAAGATGAGAAGGCCTGGAATGGCAAATTGTTGTCTTGTTTCTTCAAAAGACATTCGATTCTGCAATAGTATGCAATAGCGGCCGGGTTTCGTAAGAGGTTACTAGGGTAACCCAAGTTGGGGGCCAGAACCTAGGAAGAAACACCAGGGTAACCTTTGCAATATTGTGATGACACTCCACCTAAAATAACAGTTAACTTTGTGTACTTAGTACATTCGATTGTCTTAAATCTGGAAGCAATGTAACTATCAATTAGTTATGTACTTGTGTCTAGGGTTAGTAGACTATGTCTAGGTAGCCATATTACTACTCCTAGCATGGGGGGTGGACCTACAGGTACCACATGGTTGGGTGGAACATGCACCTTACTCCGTTGGGTCCCCAGTTTATGATCATGGCATCGCTAGCTTCATGGATGGAGAGCTCGTACTTGGATACAGATGTATTTTCTTTATTGCATTATTGTAAAACTTGTATTGTAAAACATCCCTCAATTGTTTATGAGGTGAACATTTGTAAATGTAAATTGTAACTATTATTTGATCTACCTCATCAGATGAATGAGTATTGTAATATCTTATCAAATGCGATGTAAGAAACAAGTTTGTACTTTATACTATCTTGAATGGAGTTTTCAAATGTTATGCAATGTCTATTTTTAATGTTTATGTTAATTAATTATAAGCAATGTGAAATACTAAAGTCATCTATGGAAACTCAAGTAGTGTAACATCGCGTAACTTAGTGAATGTATGCAACTAATTAACTTAATATTATTACTTTAAAAAAAAATATTTCACTTTTATACATAATTGTAACTTCCTTAGGTTATAAGACGGGGCATTACAGATTGGTATCAGAGCGAAGGTTACAAACACTGGACACTCAGGGTAATCGCGAGCCCATTAGGTTGACCTAGTATGTAGTGTCGCTATCTATTAACCTTGGTTGATTAGTATCCAAGACTCGTTATTGTTATGTGTAGGAACATTCCTAGACGAGGTGGTAGAGGTCATGGTAGAGGTCGAGGTGGAGGCTGAGGGCCAATCCCTCAGGTTACTCCCCTCGAGCCCTCATCACAATGATCAGGAAGAACAGTTGGATCAGAGGAATGAGGGACAAAATCCTGAACAATCAGGAGTAGAGGGTTCACAGATAGATCCTTTATTAGAGGAGGTCCTAGCTTGACTTGGACCTAGACAAGAAGTTGAGTAGGAGGTTGTTAGAGAGAGAGATAGATCTCCTAGGAGAGTAGATGATACAGTGCATTAGGATGCTATTACTGTAGGACACATGAGGGATTTACTAAGGGCATGCCCTCCTACCTTTGATGGTACAGGAGGTGGCTTAGAGGCTGAGACCTGGCTACTAGATTTGGGTAGATGCTTCACCATGCACCCTTATGGTAACAATACCCGTGTGAGATGCGCTATCATGCATTTGAGAGGATTCGCCTCTACTTGGTGGTGCCTGGAGGAGCAGAAGCTCCACTTAGATATTGGTCAGTGTCTTGGAAGATGTTTATGGAGAGGTTTAAAGCACGGTTCCTATCAGAATACTGGAGGCAGCGACAAGCTGATGAGTTCCATGATCTACGTCAGTTGGCTCTTTCTGTTGAGCAATATGAACGTAGAATCTATGAACTCAAGCAGTATGTTGGTATTGGCGATGATGAGCCTATGCTAGTACAACACTTCATCAGGGATTTAAACACCCGCATCAGTGGTGGTGTCAGAGTCTTTGAGCCAAAGACTATGGAAGTTGCGATGGAGAAGGCTCGTATAGTGGAGGAGAACCTTGTTATGGCGTTAGGTGGTCACACAGGAGTACATATTAGTAGTGCTCCTGCAGTAGGTTTTAGTCCATGGGGTGGATAGGCACAGACAGGAGGTTCCTCTAGGAACCAACAAACACCCTCAAAGGGTGGGCAGCAACAATAACAATGTACACCTCAAAAGAATAATAATCCACAACCACAGCAAGGTAATAGCCTCAGAGTGTGCAGTCTACTGTCAGTAGAGGTAGTTTCCAGCAATTCAATGCACCTTCAGGTGGCCGAGGATTCGGTACGGGCACTGGATGTTACTCGTGTGGTCAGTAGGGACACATTGCTAGGCAGTGTTCGATGAGAGGATCTTCTGGTTCTGGGCCTCAACCTATAGTTTCAGAGCCTATAGTGGGAGATGCAGGTAGGTCACATAGGGTGTTTACCATGGTGGGTAACCACCAGGATGAGCACCAGGGTGCAGTTGGAGAGGTTACTGATGGAGGACCAACATCATTCTTTGGGAACCGTGCACGTCCTTCTACATCAGGAGTTGATCCTCAGGGGTCGAGACATTGATTGAGTACTGATTCAGAGGGATCTTAGTGGCTAGTCTTCCATTTCTTGGGAGGACCTATTTTAGATGTGTGTGTGTTATTTGTTTTTTTTTTTTACTAGCAGGCTTCCAGGAGTAAGCCTGATCCTAGGGGGAGGATGTAGTACTCCTCCATTTATGCTTATGTTTTCTGCTGATATGTTTTTCATACTATTAGACTTTGGTACCTTGTATGGATATTTGGATCGCTGATTTTGAGCTACAATGGATTTATTTTGTGACATGATGATACATGGTTTTGCGATATTTGATTTTTGACATGCTTTGATATAGCGTAGATGTTTTCTTTCAGATGATTATTGCTATGTATATGTTTATGATGGACTAACAGTTATTTAATTTGTCAGTCTGATGTGATGTGTATTGATGTGGAGAATGGAATTGCATCACTCGCTTGCGAGTGCCCTGTGATGTACATGATTTTCTCCGCACGGTGTGCCTGTACAATGGATTATATATATATGCATGTTATTTACTTGGTTGCAGGATTGTAGGTACATGACACCGACTCCACCTAGGTACTCAGGTCTGAGCATGTCAAGACTCAACAGATATGTTGATTGGGAGGTAGTAGCATGGTTCATCTTAGTTTAGTCTTTAACCCGGTCACAGTACATCGTTAGTTAGTTTGAGTCTTGGTTGTCTTGTTTGTCTCTATTTGGATTTAATTATCTGAAAGGAAAAATTTGTCAATTTTAATGTTAATTTATTATGCCTTAATTTATTGTTATTTAAATTAATTTTTAAATGTTAAAGAAATTAGTTTTGCATGTTATTTAATAAATTAATTAGTTTGTTTGGTTAAATAATTTGATCTTAGAGATTAAATTTATTTAATTAAATAAATTAATTAATTAAATTAAAATTGTTTTAAATTGTGTGTGAATAGATTTTATTTAAAATTAATTGTATACTTGAAAATGGTGTTTTTAATTATTAAATAAATTTTGTAAATTGAAATTTCAAATTTTAAATAAATTAATTCATGCAAATCTTAAAAGGAAAGATTGTCGAGAAGTTAAAAGATATTTTCTACTTCTCGACATGTGTGTCAGTTACATTTACTATTTTTGGTTGAGGTTGTTCACAGATATTATCTAGAATCTGGGAAATACAGAGGGGTTATCAATTTTTTCTTCACGAGAAATTGAAAGAGTAATTTGCTATTAAAATTATTTTTTTTAAAATTTGTGATTACCTCTATTCAATTGTATATTTGTGGAAGATCCCTTTGGTGGGAATTTCTCTGTGATTGGTTATAGCTTTCTTTGGATTTGGTGTTTTGGAGAAGATTTGGAGGATTGCATTCTACAAGCAGAGGATTTTCTCCAACAACTAAGATCTTCAAATCACAGGTATTTCCCTTATGTTTTAATCTTGTTTTCTTTTGAAAAGAAATATTTGTTAAAACCCTTGTTCTTCTCGGTAAATTGTTTGCCAAAAATATGTCTGTAAAAACTTGCTGATGTTTGTGAGAATTTCAAAAAACAAGGAAAAGGAAAACAATAGAAGAAATTAAAAAAAAAAGGTATCTGTGATACCTTGATATTTCTACCGCTCTAAATGTGCAAAACAACTAAGAAACATGAATGACAAAATACCAAGGACACCTCAAGATTAGCCAAAGGAGTGATACAACGAAAAGGAATGCAAATAAGATGAAACACACACTTTTACCTCCCTTGTTGTTGATACCTCCTTGATTGGCCCTTGCTTTGATTGGTTGTGTGCTCCTTAGATGATGGATTGAGTGACTAAGATGCAAGATTCTATATGCAAGATGATTAACAAAGATGGTTGAATGATTGAAAAGGCTTGAGAGTTCAAATGGACAGCATGTAGTTATGAGAATGCAAAGTGTTTGGGAAGGCAAATTGGTAGCATGTGGGTGCTCCAAATGAAAGTGTTGGAAATGCCTTTGAGAAGGGGGTATTTATAGGAGAATTTGAATTCTCTAAAGAATTCAACGGTCAAGATGCATCCAACAAGGCCAAGATGAAGGGCTATAGTGGGTTGAGAACCCACAAGCCCTCATATCTTGACATGTGGAGGGTGAAGTGGATAAAGGGATATGAGGTGGAGATGAGTTGTCAAGAAGGTACATGAGGTGGAAAAAGTACATGCACCTTGGGGAGTGAGGAGATTTCCACAAAAAGGGATTTCTTGTCCCCAAATGGGAGTGAAAAGGACATTTGAAGAATTTTGGAATTCCTCAAAAATCTACATGGGAAAAGGAAAGGTGTTTGGGGATATAAGTGTGAATTAAAAATTCGCATTCCTAGGAAAGTCTAAATGATAAAAGATGGGCTCCAAAAGGTGGGATTTGGTCACATGTGGAGATTGTGACAAGTCCAAGGTTCTAGAAACCTTGGAAGGATGGAATGTGAATTGAAAATTCACATATAAAAGAGGGGAATCTAGGAAGAATAAAAAGGAATTAAAAATTCTTTGAAGAATGATTAGGCTTAATTAATCAGTAATTAGAGGATAAATGAGGATTAGAAGCCAACTTGCAAAATTTGGAGGATGTGACACATCCTAATCAAGGATTAGGCATGTGCACATCCCTAATGAAAAAATTATGAGATGGATTAGGATTAGATGAAAATGACATGTGAGGAATTAAATAAATGTAATATTTATTTAATTTATTTGATGAAAAGAGGATTAAGGAGGGTAAGGTATTTAATTATTAATTAAATACTTTAAGGATTTAGCAGAATTAAAGATATTAATTAAATAATAGTAATATTACTTAATTAACCAGATAAGAGGATATTTAGATGAAAAGTGATAAATTTGGATAA
>VDFB02017298.1:0-62917 GCA_007258455.2 Sequoia sempervirens
TTATCATCCTTTGAGGCTCACAAATCAATCCAAATTAACATACCAAAAGATACAGCAAGACTTCTTTGATTCATTTTTTAAAACCATTGGATTATCCTACTTTTAGGACACTAAAAACCCCAATTTTACAAAGGAAGTCCTTCACAAACTCCTTCCCTTAACTCAAACACTTCAAACAAAAATGTGTTATGTGTCAAAACCTCCAATTTCATGATTTTTTTCTAGGTCCAATACCTCTAGACCCCCAATACACCAAACCCTCAATTTCAAGCAAAATACTTGGGGTTTTAATGAAACTCTTATCTCCTAGACCTGCCAGACCCAAAGAAAGCACCAAACACACTTACCAGACCCTGAAAAATGGTGAATAATATATTACATGGACATTCCTTCCCACATTTTTTCAAAACACCACTTGAAACCCTCATTTTCACCATGAAAATTCACTGCTACAATCCTATAACATCATCCCAAACACCCAACCTTGACTCCATCACATTATAAAAAGGTTAGGAATTTATTTTACAAGTTAGAGGACCCATACCACAAGTTACAGTAGGCACAAAAAGTGGAATGGGTCGGATTACATCATAAAACCCTTCAATCCAAGAACACTGTGAAAGTAGGTAGCAACAATAAAAACAAGATAACTTTTTATATACCAAGAGTTAGAACCTCTAAATAGGTTAAAATGAAATATAATTCATCAATATACAACATCCAATAGGTTTCATATCATCTTAGAGTCCGTACAGGCCATACAACAACAATAAAAGTGAGAAAAACCAATAAATTTCTAGAAAATAACGTTCTTCTTGATAAAAAGAATGGATTACAAATCAACCAACAACCTCTCCTTTGAGTAATTGAAGTTTATTATACATTTTTTTATTGCATTCCAACTCCATCCAACACCCGTACCTGATTTTTAACCATTAAGACCTTCTAATCTTCATTAAGTTGCATTTTAAGACAAATTGCATATGACAACATTACATAAATTTTGCAACTTTTCAAATTTGAGACCTAAGGACTCCTAAATCACTCAAGAACATTTAATTCACCCTATTACAACCTTTTTGACCTTATTCTTTCACATTTACATCCAAATTCAAGGATTTTCCTTCAAAAGGCTACATAGCAATTTTAACAATTTTGAAGAATGCATTTTTTTGCCCATTTGACCACCAATACTCAAAAACTCAACCTAATGCACCTTAAATGGTATTGATTGACCTTATTTAGCATAAATAAATCTCACCTAAGCTCTGAACCTATCAACCTTCAAAATGTGAAATCTTGCAACTAGGAGATTAGGTGCCCCTGCACCAACGGGACACCAAACTCAGTCTCTTCAAAGTGGTATTGTCTCCCCAATCAAACACATAGACCCTGCTAACTTGGAAGGCTAGGCACAAGGGTCTAGTTCCAACATGATTTCAATGACATAAGTAATGACTTAAATGACTTGCAACATGCAATAACAATTCATCGACAAACTAGAATTCTATTTGAATGCTTTGACTATAAACAATTCATTGTAACCTTTTGAACAACTTTGGCAATACTTGCAAGATATTATCTATGCACCATGAAAAACCTACACATTTCCAAAATTTGATCCACACCTTTTGACGTCAATGACAATAAGATTCCAACAATCTCCTCCTTTTTCATTGATGACAAAACTCTAAATGCTCATACAAATTGTAACATTAACACTTTGTACCAATTAAATATTTTACACAATAGTTCACTCCCCCTTTGATATACATCTCCTCCATGATCCTATTTGAGCATTTCCTCTTACAATTTCTCCCCCTTTGACATCAATGAAAGAAGGTAGAATCCTCCTGACTTGATCTCTGCCACCATTTCCAAGGATAAATGAAGTACAAGTGAGGCTCCACATGGATGCATACCCTATCACTAGAGTCTAGTGATGTTTTTGGGAGCAACTACTCCTAGCTTTTGCTTCATGTATTCAAATTTCTACAATGTGTTGTGGGAAGAGGCTTAGTAAAAATTTTAGCTACCTATTCTTTTGTTGGGACATATTCCATGCTAACCTCTTTATCAACAAACTTCTCTCTAATGAAGTGATACTTAATAGATTTATGCTTTTTTCTAGAATGCATCACTGGATTCTTTGAAATATTTATGGCACTTGAATTATCACAAAGAATAGTGATAGGTTCACTATATTCTATCTTAAGGTCCTTAAGTGTTTTATTTATCCATAACACCTTAGTACAACATGCTGCTACGACTACATACTCTGTTTCAATAGTGGAAAGAGTAATAGATTCTTGCTTTTTGCTCATCTAGGAAACAAGTTTGTTTCCAAAAATGAATGCTCCACCACTAGTGCTTTTCCTATCATTCACACTTCTTGCCCAATTTGCATCTATGTATGCAGTTAAAGAAAAATCCTTGCTCTTAGGGTAACCTATCCCATAGTCAATAGTACTTTTGATGCATCTAAATATTCTTTTTACTACGTTGACATGAGATTCTTTTGGTGTAGCCTAAAACCTTTCAACTAAACATACTGCTTGCATAATATCTAGCCTTGATGCGGTTAACTATAGTAAGCTTCCTATCATTGACCTATACAATGTACAATTTTCCTCTAGTGATTCATCAAATTCGCTTAACTTACATCTAGTTATCATGGGAGTACTTACTGGTCTACTGTCCTCCATTCCAAATTTCTTGAGAATTTCCTTAGCATACTTAGTTTGAGATATGA
Organism: Sequoia sempervirens; assembly: GCA_007258455.2. NCBI lineage: Eukaryota > Viridiplantae > Streptophyta > Pinopsida > Cupressales > Cupressaceae > Sequoia > Sequoia sempervirens. The sequence goes on from VDFB02017298.1 coordinate 2,753, forward strand.
ATATCCCATTTTTAGTTTGTACAATTTGTAGACCAAGGAAAAATGACAACTCTCCTAATGTTGACATTTCAAATTCATCTTGCATATGTGTAGAAAATATTCGACACATTTTATCATTACTACCTCCAAATATTGTCATCTACCTAAACAACAATGATAATCATGTGCTCACCTTCTTATTTGAAATATAGATTACTATCTATACACCCCCTTTTGAATGCTTGTTGTTGCAAGTACTGGTCCAATCTAGAATACCATGCTCTAGGCTTTTTTTAGACCATACAATGTCTTTCTTAATCTAGAAACATAATCCTCTTCTTTTGAAAGTTGAAATCCTTATGGTTGTTCAATGTAAACTTCCTCCTCTAAGTTTCTATTCAAGAATGCAGATTCAACATCCATTTTATATACTTTGAATCCCATGTAAACTGAGAATGCAAGAAACATTCTTATTGCTTCTAATCTTGCCACTGGAGAAAATGTTTCTTCAAAGTCAATTCCTTCAAGTTGTGCATATCCTTTGCACACTAATCTTTCCTTGTTCCTAACCACAACTCCATCTTCATTTAGCTTATTTATGAATGCCCATTTGGTGCCTATTACATTTTTTCTTGATGGTCTAGGAACCAATTCCCATGTCTTTTTCTTCTCAATCTGATTGAGCTCCTCTTCCATGGCTCTTATCCAACTCTCATCCTTACTAGCTTCAGTAAAGCTCTTTGGTTCAATCTGAGATAGGAGGGAAAAATTTACCTGTTCCTTATTCTTTGCAAGTCTTCTCCTGGTCTAAACACCTTCATTTTTGTCACCAATTATTTGATCTACAGGATGATCCTTTTTCACATATTTTGCAAGGGATCGTTCAACCTCTTCTCCTTTCTCTTCTTCTTGTTCTTCTTCTTCGACTGTTGGACCTACATCATCATCTTATGATTCAATTTCAATTTTTTTTCTACTAGGCTTACCCTGACTTGTATTTTCATCAATCTTGACATTGATGCTTTCTACAATCTTGTGCAAACTCTTATTGTAACACTTGTAAGCTTTGCTATAAGTGGAATATCCTAAGAAAATCCTTCATCACATCTTGAATCAAAGATTCTTAAGTCTTTTTCTTCTCTTTTAATGTAGTATTTGCTACCAAACACTCTGAAATACTTGATAGGTGCAGGCTTGCCACACCACAATTTATATGGAGTCTTGCCACTATTTTCTCTTAGAAGAGCTATGTTCTAGATATACACTATAGTGTGAAATGCTTCCTTCCAAAATGAGTAAGCCAAATTTTCCTCATTTAGCATAGTTCTATCCATATCTTTAACGATCATGTTTCTTCTTTCTACCACTATGTTTTGTTGTGGTGTTCTTGGTGAAAAATACTAATGTTTGATTCCATGATTATCACAATAGTCCTTGAATTCCCTTGATTTTAATTCTCCACCTCTATATGATCTCAAGCACTTAATTCTTCTCTGGGTATCCTTCTCCACCATCTTCCTAAAAATATTAAACTTTTGAAATGTTTTATCCTTCTCCTTTAGAAACGTTACCCATTCCATTCTAGTATAATCATCAATTAGTAGCATAAAATATCTTTCACCTTGCAACCCTCTTGTCCTTGTGGGACCACACAGATCAATATGAACTATTTGCAATGGATTTTTGGTTGAATAATCCTTTGTTGGAAACTTAAACTTTGTTTGTTTACCTTGCTAACATTCTTTGCAGATTGTATTTGCAAGCTTCTCTATCTTAGCCATGTTCCTAACCAGTCCCTTTAATCTTATCTTTACTAAATTTTCAAATTTTACATGCCCTAATCTTCTATGCCACAACCCACTTTCATTTTCTTGGCCGATTAGACAATTTTGGCCTTTTACTTCACAAAGGTTGTAGAGGTTACTATCAGTCCTTAATCCTTGTGAAATTGTCTTATTGTTCTTTCTTATCTTGCATCCTTTAGAGTTAAATACAATTTTGTACCCGTTGTCACACATTTGGCTGACACTAAGAAGGTTATGCTTCAAACCCTCAACATGAAGAACATCTTTTGTCTCATTCTTCCCATCTAGGCTCAAAATTCCTTTACCACAAATTCTGACAGCAGTATTATCAACCAGGCTTATTGGCCCTTCTTTATACTTCTTGAGTTCAATGAATTTTCTTTTATCTCCAATCATATGTTTGGAACAACCACTATCAATTACCCACAATTTTTTTTTCTTTGTATGCAGTGTTGTTTGGGAAATCATACATTGAGTGGAACTCTACTCTTTCTCCTTCCACACCTTCTTAGGTTTCTTTTCAACTTTCTCTTCCTTTTTCTCAAAAACTTTAGTTTCCTTTTCCATTTTGGGAGGTGATTTTTTCTTCTTCTCAGACTGAACATTTTTCTTATAAATTTTGTTCTACAATCTCTAGCTACATGACCAAAGTTGTTGCAATTATAACAAACTATATTCATGTCAACTAAGGGAGAAAATGGATTTTTTCTTACAAAATTTGTATTCCTCCTTGGAATGACTCTACATTCTCTAGACCTATGACCAAAATGATTACAATTATAGCAATTCCTATAGAAGTATGATGAGTACTTGGTCATGGTGTTTCCTTGAGCTGGAAGAGGATATCTTGTTTGTCTTGGCTTCCTTGGATAATGCATTCTTTTGAATCCATCATCATCTATTCTTTTTGTGTTCTACTTCTTTTGTTGATTAGGGGTTGACTGGTTGTCCTTCTTGTCTTCACTCGGTTTCTTCTCCTCATCAAATTTCTCTACCTCAACAGACTCCTTTTCATCTTTTGAGACTTCCATTTTATTGGATTTTTCACTACCAAAGACTGAACTTTATTCTACCCTAAATATTTCATAGAGTTTTGCAAAAGCATCAACAAAGGAGATCTTTCCTTTTTCCAATCATAAGCCTAATTTCTCCTTATTGGCTAGCTATTGTGTACTTAACAACTCATCCATAACGTTAGAGCCACCCTTTAGCTTCAAACCCTCATTGATCTACTCCCTAGTTTTCTCCAATTCTCTTCTTAAGGAAACTACTTTTTCCTGAAGCTTCATGCATTTATCCATTTCAGATTCTATTTTAGATTTCATCACTTCTTCCCTTCTTTTGGCTTCCTCCACTTGAAGTTTCAAACTTACTACCATCTAATTAAATTCCTCAAGATCTTGAGTTAGCTTTTTAGTCTCCTTTTAAGAACACTTTTTCAATTTCTTGTTTTCCCTTTTAAGATCATCAAACTTATCCCTTAGATCATCGAGATCTTCAAGAGAACTAATCAATTCTCCCTCAAGATCAACAATTGCTTCCTCTTCTTCTTCATGAGAATCCTTAACTTGTCCATCCTTTTCATCCTTAGAATCTTTGGCCATGAAGAGGAATTCTTCCTATTCTTCCTCTATTACAAGAGCACAATCTAGTTCCTCATTTGAACTATCACTAGCACCAGACGAGTCACTTTCTTCCTTAATGTACATAGTCTTCTTTTTCTTTCGAAAACTCTTTGGTTTAGGATAATAAGGTTTCTTCATTTTACTATCTCGTTCTTGCTCAACATTATCCTCTTTATCATAAGGACACTTGGAAGAAAAATGACCTATTCTACCACAATTAAAACACTTGAAGGGAAACTTGCCTTTATACTTTCTAGATCCTCTCCTCAGTCTTCTTATGAAGTTTGCTTCATCCTCATTAGTCTCTTCATGATCTGATGCAATGGTTGCAGTGTTGTATTTCTTATCTTCTTCATCCTTCTCCTTTTTTACAACCTTGGATGCAGCTTCTCTCCTAGAAGGCTTGACATCTCTCATTCTCATCTCATATGAAGTAAATATTTCATGCAACTCATTAAGAGTGAGTTTATCCACTTTTCTTCCTTCTTCAATTGTAGAGATCTTGGGATCATATCTATTTGTGATTGACCTTATAACTTTTAGCACAACAAAATCTTCTTTTACTTCTTCTTTATATCCTTTGATAGAGTTTACTATATTGTCAACTCTCAGAAGATAGTCTACAATCTTCTCCTCTTCAGTCATCTTTAGGCCTTCAAATTTTGATATTAGCACTTGAATCTTTTCCAACTTCACCTGGCTATCTCCTTTATAGATGTTTTTTAATTTTTCCTAGATATTATATGTAGTTTGACAATGCATAACCTTTCCATGCACAAAATCAAACAAATTGTTCATAGTGGAAAACCATGCTTTTTCATTGTTCTCATATAGTCCTTTCCTGTAGCATAAGTGGGAAGAGTAGTAGGGAGAATATATTTGGTTTTGATTGACATCCAGACATCAATTCCTAGAGATCCCAAATATCCCTTCATCAATGAGCTCCACTTAGCATATTTTTTTCCATCAAACCAAAGTGGCTTGTTTGAACCTTATTGATTGTTCATTGTGTTCACACTACCAAAATATGCCTAAGCTGATTAAGCTTGACCTAGGGAACCTAGCTTTGATACCAATTGTTGGAACACAACAGTCTACTAAGAGGGGGGTGAATCAGTATATATTCAACATTTTACCCTTTATCACTTAGTGTAGATTAGTTATTTAAATTCTTAAGGTGCGAATAAAAAATTAATAAGAAAACACATGAGGAAGCACACATATAATCATCACATAACACCAAATGTATGTAGAAAACCAAAGATTGGGAAAAACCACGGTGAGAAATGGTGCTAGGATCTATTGTCCCAATCCATCCTCACAAGCATGAAGTTTAGTTACAATGCGTTAATGGCACCAACCCTAAGGAGACACCAATCCCCTAGTTTCAGGAGAACCCACTTGAAGGAAGCACCCACACCCTAATTTGAGCACCTACCCAAATATCTGATTGCACCCACCAATCAGATTCACAATAAGAGATATAACAATTTTATTGCAATTCTATGTTTCAACTTATTTGCAATTGCACATACATGTATGTTGCACTCTCTACAACTCTTCATTTGCTTTGCACCTCTTTATCTGCTTTGTATTTTCTTCTTTTTCAACACCTTTTTTTCCTACCTCTATAGCTTACTCAACAACACATCCCAAGATTTTCTATAATACATCAAATTGAAAGAGCAAAACCCAAAAAATACACAAACATAATCAAGGGGTTTTGCTCCAAAGGTTCCGCAAGATAGAACATTCTTTGTTCTACTCATTGAATGTACACCTAAATCAGAATCTTTCATTTTTTGTTTGGGTTCAACTTATTTAGGCTTAGTACATTCTCTTTCTGCAACTCTGCTCTCCACACTATGCTACAACAAACCCCTCTCTTTTTATCTTACTTCCTCATCTCACACTATGCTCAAATACTTGCAAACACTTGAACACCTCTCTCTATTTCCTTGGCTTTCTTTACTTCATTGACTTGTAATACCTTTCTTGAGCTATACACCACCAACCAATGCATTTGGATACTTTTTTTGCTATATGTCCATAAAACCAATCAATCAAATTCAAGTTCTAGTCTATTGACCATGAAATTCTCCAAAACCCTAACCTTGGAATATAATCAATACCTCGAGCCACTCACAATCAGAATAGATATTCATTTAAGATCTTCTCATCTTCCTTCTTACTGAAGTTACCTGATACAATATCAAATTTGGTTTGTTTGTTTGCAAATCATAGCCTTCAACAAGCCCTAAAGGTATGTGCAAGATCATAATGAAAAAATAGGCCTTTAAGTGACAAAAAATTTAGAAAAATTAAAGTTAGGCAACTTGATGTAATAATTTGAATAAGTTATCTGTATTATTTCAAAAATATGTAAAAATAGAATCTATAGCAAATTGAATGTAATTTCTAAACTACTAGGTTTATTTTAAAAAAAAAATCTATTTGGTGGAAATTTGAAATTTCAATGCAGTACTTAAATTTGAGAAAAAAGTAAAGTAGGTCTGGGACCACCCTAACCACAATAAAATGATAAATATTTTTTATAATATTTTAGACATAAGTAGAGGACTCATGTCCCAATGTGATGCATATTTTTTGTAATTTTTTCCAAGTAAATAATTAATTATGATTTTTATTACAACTTTTAAAAAATATAAAACTTGTATGTTTGACCACCTTAACTTGGTCAAAACTTCATGAAATTCAATTTTTTTTAATCCTATAGTATGCGAAGCATAGAATGTGAATGTTTCAAATTCAAAAAATGTGATATCATTTGAAAGCTATAGATATTTTTTAATTAGCGTATCAATTAGGACTTTAGTCATAATTCAAATAGAAAATGAATAATAATTATTTATTAAATTCAAAGTAAAGCATAATTTATATTGGTGGAAAGATGAGAATATCCTTTAAAAACCCTTTTTGTTTCATCAATTTTGGGTAAAAAAAAAGTCATCAACCACATACCCATCATATCACCACTTTTCAGCCCATCATGATCCTACACATACCCCTAACCTTGTTTTGCATTTAATGCATTCCCTAGTGATATGATTTTGACCCCAATCAATGTCGTAATAAGTGTCATTGTTCTACAGCTCAAATTGCCAATTAAATTGATTGTTGAAGTAGGTAGAACAATTAATTTAATTCTTCTAGTCGGCTGCCAATCAAAAGCCACACACACAAATTTAGTCATTTGAAGCCTTTACCTTCAAATTCTCATCATTGATTATGTCTCTATGTGGAATGATCCATGGTTCTTCATTCATTTCGACAACTTTAAAACATCATCATTGGATTGTTCTTCTTTAACTTTCTAGCATTCATCTTACATCTTTATGATCATCATGCATTGTTACATCAAAGGAACTTATAAATTACACACTCTAAAATCTTTCTTTCTCTTTGATAAGCTTCCTTTTGCTTGCATGTCCACATCATTCCCACACAATTCATAACAAGGATGGGAATTGACAAAACAATCTATGTGATCAATTTTTAAGTGTGATAAATATGAATTAAAAGTACATCAAACACACTAATGAAACTTTGAATTAAAGCATAAAATAAAGGAATAAAATTGCAAACTCCGTTTATGCTTCAAAGGCGTTCCATTGTCCTCTATCTCCAGTGTTTTGTTGATTCCAGCTGGCTCTCAAACCTTGGGCTAGGCTCAACAAATGGTCTTCTTCGAGAACGAGATTGAATATTGAATGTATGCAATGTTATGCTAAGACATGATTATGTTGATACTAAACATGATTGATGAAATGAAAGATTACAAAATTGCTAAAAACTAAAGATGATAACAACAATACTAGAATGCTAAAATGCAAGTAATCTCTAATTCACATTTATTGTCTGTAACCAATGCTTGGATTCGCAAGGGTATTTATAGAGTTTTCGAAAGATTCTGATTGGTTGATGTGATCAACAACTGTGAAAATTCCTGACAGATCGAATGGTTGAAGATGAATAAGACTAAAGAGAAAAAAGAAGAAAATAGAAAACAAGATTTGTTTTCTTTTCTATAAAAAGAGATAAGATAAGATGATAAAGATGAATTGTAAAAATCATCTTTTTATGAGATTATGGAAAGATTTTTAAAGATAAATAATGAATTATGAATTCAATTATTTATTTACGGGTGACATGGAAGATTTTATTAAGATTTGAAAGATAATGGAAGATTTCATAATTAGATTTAATTATGATTTGAAAAGATTTGAAAGATATTTGATTAAATAAAGATATTTAATTAAATTTGTGGAAATGAAATTAATTAAATAAAATATTTAATTAATTAGACAAAAGATTTGAATAAGAGAAAGGAAATTAAATTCAATTAAATCAAAGATTTAATTAAACTTAAATGTGATAATTAATTTAAATAAACAATGATATTCATTTAATTAATTAAGTGGACTTAAGAAAGTGATAATTAAATAAAAATGAATTTATTTAATTAAAGTGGAAGAATAAAGTGAATGAACAATATAATTAAATTTAATCATATGCAGAAGATTTTAGAGAAATTAATTAAATAATAAATATTTAATTAAATGTCAGGATTATTTAGACATGACCAATTTTATGCATATACACAATCAATCATTTTTTGCCATTTGTCATTACATGTCACCAACTACCTACGTCACTTCCTAGTCAGATCCCACCAAGTGATCGTCATGCATCACAATGTCGAAGGGACATCCAATTAGTTCCCACCAAAATTCACCAGTCTCTCTGATCAAGCTCTTATCAAAATGTCGAGGGGACACGGTGTTATGTCCCACTGATATGACACTATCTCCTTAATGAGATGTGAACCTGTTATCACCTCTTTTCTACCACATAATTTCCATGTATCTTCCACATCATCACGAAACTTCATCCATCCTCGCCACATATTACATTCTCGCTAACATGTGGGGTCAACATGGGTCATCTCTTCTGTACGGCGGGATGGCGGGCTTCTACCACCTGTTCATCAAAACCATGTCATCATCATACTACATGTCACACCTTCCATCCATGTCATGCCTCATTGTTGCACCCACCATCGAAGTATTAAGGGGACTCAAGATGCAGTCTCTTAGAAATGTTGTTGTCACTCTGATATAGCATCATCTCTCTCCATCTCTTTGTCAATGGGACACCAAACTCAGTCTCTTTGAAGTAGTGTTGTCTCCTTGATCAAACACATGGACCCCACTAACTTGGAAGGCTAGGTATAAGGGGTCAGTTCCCACATGATTGCAATGACATAAGTAATGACTTAAATGACTTGCAACATGCAATAACAAGTCACCGACAAAATAGAATTTTGTTTGAACGTTGTGACTGTAAACAATTTATTGTAACCTTTTGAACAAATTTTGCAATACTTGCAAGATATTCTCTCTACACCATGAACAACTCACACATTTCCAAAGCCTGATAACACCTTTTGACATCAATAACAATAAGATGCTAGCAATCTCCCCCTTTTTCATTGATGGTAAAACTCTAAATGCTCATACAAATTGTAACATTAAAGCTCTGTACCAATTAAATCATTTACAAAACAATTCACTCCCCCTTTGATATACATCTCCTCCATGCTCCTATTTGAGCATTTTCTCTTACAATTTCTCCCCCTTTGACATCAATGGAAAAGGGTAGACTCCTCCTGACAAGATACTCCTCCTGACTTGATCTTTGCCACCATTTCTAGGGATAAATGAAGAAGAAGTGAGGCTCCCCCTAGATGCATACCCTATCACTAGAGTCTAGTGATGTGTTGTGTGAGAAATTACTCCCAGCTTCTACCTCAGATATTCAAATTTCTCTGTGGGAAGAGGCTTAGTAAAAATGTTAGCTACCTATTCTTTTGTTGGGACATATTCCATGTTGACCTCTTTATCTACAACCTTCTCTTTGATGAAGTGGTACTTAATAGATATATGCTTTGTTCTAGAATGCATCACTATATTCTTTTAAATGTTTATGGCACTTGAATTATCACAAAGAATAGAGATAGGTTCACTTTATTCTATCTTAAGGTCCTTAAGTGACAGCTTCATTCATAGGACCTGAGTACAACATGTTGCTACTACTACATACTTTGCTTCAGCTATGGAAAGAGTTACAAATTCTTTCTTTTTTCTCATCCAGGAAACCAATTTGTTTCCCAAAAAGAATGATCCACCACTAGTGCTTTTCTTTTCATCCACACTTCCTGCCCAATCTACATCTATGCATGCAGTTAAAGAAAAATCCTTGCTCTTGGGGTACTATAGCCCATAGCCAATAGTAATTTTGTTGTATCTAAATACTATTTTTATTGTGTTGACATGAGATTCTTTTGGTGCAACCTAAAACCTTGCAACCAAACATACTACTTGCATAATATCTTTCCTTGATGCAGTTTAGTATAGTAAGCTTCCTATCATTGACCTGTACAACATTTGATTTGGCTCTAGTGATTCATCAAAATTTCTTAACTTACATCCAATTATCATGGGGGTACTTACTGGTCTACTATCCTCCATTCCAAATTTCTTGAGAATTTCCTTAGCATACTTCGTTTGAGATATGAATATCCCATTTTCAGTTTGTACAATTTGTAGACCCAGGTAAAATGACAACTCTCCTAACATTGACATTTCAAATTCATCTTGCATATGTGTAGCAAATATTTGACATATTTTATCATTGTTGCCTCCAAATATTATGTCATCTACATAAACAACAACAATAATCACATGCTCACCTTTTGATTTGAAATATAGATTACTATCTACACACCCCCTTTTGAATCCATCTTGTTGTAGGTACCGGTCCAATCTGGAATACCATGCTCTAGGTGCTTGTTTTAGACCATACAAATTCCTTTCTTAATCTACAAACATAATCCTCTTCTTCTAAAAGTTGAAAGCATTATGGCTATTCAATGTAAACTTCCTCTTCTAATTTTCCATTCAAGAATCAAAATTTAACATCCATCTAATTCACTTTAAATCCCTTGTAAACTAAGAATTCAAGAAACATTCTTATTGCTTCTAATATTGCCACTGGAGCAAATGTTTCTTCTGAAAAGTCAATTCCTTCAACTTGTGCATATCCTTTGCACACTAATCTTTCCTTGTTCCTAACCATAGCTCCATCTTCATTTAGCTTATTCCTAGTTTAAAGGGATCAAGAATCATTGCACACATGTGGTTCTCTTACTCGTTAGAATGATCCATGATCCAAGATATTTTAGGTAAAATTCTAAATGGCATGGAAAGTCTACTAATTTTTTATATTATTGCTAAATTTTTGATACATCATATCAAGCATAGTAAGTGTCCTTATATTGCTCGGATAATCATCTATAAAAAAATTTGGAGACCTCAATCATTTCCATACAATTATGATGCTTTATGGGAATGCCAAGAATGCATGGATTTTCATGAGTTATCTACTAATGTTTTGACAACAACCCTATCTAGTCTATTAGATGCTACCAACAATCTTCAATAGAACCAAACATTTATATAAGATTCACATCACATGGATGACTACTTAAAATAAATCTCTTCTATGTTTGCAGAATCTCTTCTTTGGGATCTTCCAAACACCATTATTTATACCTAGGCATCTAGAGTGGACATTTTTTAGGAGATACAATATGTCATTTAAGCCTCTATAAATTTCATCAAATAAGGTTCTAGATACAATTTTTAGCATTCCATCTCCCTCTATTGATCTAAAACTCATATGTACTAGCTAGGACTCAAACTTGGTACCTTCCATTTATTGTTGGAGTGCTCTACCAATTGATTTATTGGCCCATTTTTTTCTAGCCCAGCATCAATCTAGGTGTGAATTATTGCTAACATGCTCATTAAAAGACACACTATAAGTGGTTGGAGCTCCTAGGTTGGCTTAGATACCATGTGTTGAGCTACAACTCATACGAACTAGCTAGGACTCAAATCTAGGACCTTCTATTTTTTGCTGAAGTGCTCTATAGTTGAGCTATTGGCCCCTCTTTGGACAACCCATAATTAGTCATGGTGTGTCTTATTTCCAACACCTTAATCTCTTATGTATTCTACTAATTCTAGTGTTTCTATGTCCATGGCTTCCAATGATTCTATGTAGTAGAATCATATTTATCATCTCCAAGAAATAAAATATTGGGATGAGTACTTATCAAGTTTGATTTTTGAGTCCCTTCTTGTATATCCAAAGGACACCCTTGAGGAAATTCATATCCTCTTCTATGACATCTTTTTATCACAAGTATTGTCACTTTTTCTTTAGATTATGTTCTACATCTATTTCTATACAATTTTAGATTATCACTTTCTTTAGTTGGGCCTAGGAGTTGTGATTTGATTATGACACCTATCATCACTAACATGGAAACACATGATTGGATTCTAGATACATCATACACTTTTTATTTATTCCCTCATATTCATTTTAGGAATGAGAAGATATTTTTGCATACACCTTTGGCCTTGTTACTTCCTAAGAGGAGAAATGGTATTTGACAATCTTGTATCATCTTGAGTATCCATATTTGATCATCCACCATTGATGCAAGAGATTACACATTGAGGGGGGCTACATTGTCTCACTTCTTCTCTCTATTCTAAGGGAAATTTTTGCTTACATGGTGTTTTATTCTTCTCAATTCTTTTGAGTGGGGTCACATAACCCTACTATCATCATTCTCTTTTGGGGAGCAGATTTGTCTAACAAGTTTATATCTCCTCTTCTTTTTGAGAATATTATTTGGTACATAGGTACCTAACATGGCTACATATTTTTCAATCCCCATGTTTTCATCTTTCTTACCCACCTAAGCTATGTTCATGGGGATGTTAGTGAATTATATTATTTTCTTGCATTTAGCTAATTATTTGATTACATAATATGCACCCAAGACAGGATAAGCTTGCTTGGGGAGGTATCTACTTGGAGAGGTTTTACTTGTATCATGTGAATTATATGTTCATAGTTTAAAGGAAGGTACATATATTTGAATTCCACTTTATTTCCTTTGGTTGAGGAACTATCTCTTGAAACTATTTGGGAATATACATATATATGATGTCCACCATGTAGAAATAAATGTTCTTACAAAATTTAATAGACATAGAATACATATCACAAAACTTATTAGAAAATTAATAAAACTCATCTCTTGAAAATTTTATATGATGTCATTTTTCTATATAATATGTATTTATACTTTTTCAAAGATAGGCATAAATTTCTTTCACAACAATATATTATGGAAAGTAATTTTCCCATTGAAATGAAGTGTATTATGTCTTCCAAAAATCCATGATACTACTTTAGGCTTGTCTAATTATAAGATATAAATAAATATATAAGATATAAACACTCATTAACATTCTTCAAATAGTGTAATAAGGTTGTCCACTTTAAATAATTCATAAAGACTTCATTAATAGTTAATTATTGGACTTTAAAGAATTTTAGATAACTTTCCTTAAGGAAAACTCATATTATTGGTATTGTATTAAGAAATGGCTCGTCATGCCTAGGATATATGGCTTGCATTATCCAAAGTAATTTATGGAAGATAAATTTGAGAAAATAGAATAATATTTTCCCATAACAAGTGGTAGTATAAGAGAATTAATAGGTAGAGATAAATGAAATATTGTAACATTAAGATAGTTGGAAAGGTAGAAAAAAATGATATTTTAGATCATAATTTTTTTTGTATTTCTTCTTATAAGTAGGAATCATTTATATTGAATATTATTAAATTGTTGTTATTGAAGATGATCCATCTAATGTCATTATTCATTCCATTTATAATTTAAGTAAATAGATTAATAAAATAGATTTATATTTTTAAAATGATACTTTTTAATTGTATGAAGAAAAACTCAAAATCTCATGTCACTATGATTTTTATTAAGTTTTGTGTAAATACTAATTGATATGACTAGTAAATTAAAATTTCATTCTTTTGATCACATATTAAAAATATTCAGTCTTATTTAATATTTTTAATTAAATAAAGATGTATATTTTGAATTTGTATGATCTTTAATAAATTCATTATTTCAATATTATATATATATATATATATATATATATATATATAATTTAATTTAAAATCATAATATAAATAAATAAATAATTTAACTCTTTTTGTCATTATAATAGGCTAGGAAAATTTAATGTACACTATTTATTATTTATATTTTGTGAATGTATTATTAGTTTTCATAACTAATTCTATTTGAAAAAAGTTTCCTATAGTTTTTGAAGTTTGTAACAATCAACTATACCGAGAAGAGCATTTTGTGTTTAGGTATTTATTGTAATATGAGATCTATGAAAGGTTTCACTACTTCTTTGAATAAAAACCATGACTTTCTAATTTTTTATTCATCATGAGGATCAATAATGTGTATCTATCTTCTTCAAAGAGATGACCAACATAGAATCTACATTCTTATGAGTGGTCAACTCTTTGTCTCAATATTCACCTTCAAATTCATTTTCTCAACCTCAATTTTAAAGTTACAAATGTACTCATTATGATTATGTTTTTCTTTCTTTTGCTTATAAAATTTAATTTCAAATATATTCCTTTTACAATATTATTAACCTAATTAAATTTTGTATTATATATTCCCATTCAATGCATAACAACCTATGAATTCATTATTGTGTGAAGAAACTCTATGTACATTACACTCTTTTGTTTTTATAAAAAAGGATGATTAAGAAATTTTAGCTTCATATGTGACACAATACATGCAAAATATTCAACCTATATTGATCATGGGAAATAAAAAAAAATTACTTACCTGCTACACATACTCCACATATATGGTAACCTTGTTGTATTTGCATGAAGTGCTTTTTGAACATCGGGAAAATTGAAATAAAATGATCTTTCATAACTCACACAAACGTCAACTCCAAGGCTCATGTGGGTCACCTATTATCCAATGAACCCCAAACCAAATTTTAGTAAGAAAATATGTTATTGAGTTTTAAATTGTAACTAAGAAACTCAAATGTCTCAAGCTTGTATACCTATTTTTTCTCATTAAAAATTGAGACAATGCAAATAAATTACTTAGTCAATTTACTATTAACTATGAAAAAGTATAACACAACAAAAACATCACCTTCTTTTGTAAGCGAAGCTCTTGTTCAATAAGCTCTGTGGGACAAATATCAACTATTACGTCATAGGGATCAACATAGTCACCAATTTCATTTTCAATCTTGTCTAATATGTCATAACACTCTTTGGAGACATTCGTAACATCAACACCTCCAATGGTCTTATCAAATTTGCATTTTTTCTTGAAAGCAATATTAGATTCATCAGACACCAATCCATGTGACCAAAAGTACTCATAAGTTGCTTTTCTATCAACATTATATACAAGTAGTGGATTACCAATCTGCACAAAAAATTAGAAACAAAAATCATAATCAAAATAAAATTATAAATTTGAAAAAAATGATTAGATCATATTAAACTGATGTGCACTTTATTTTAAATAAAATAAAATGAACATAAGTAATAATGATTGAATTTTACAATAGAAAAAAAATCTAAGCCTAAAACATGTTAATATATATCTTTACATTCCCTATTAAATGCTTTATACTTCCAACTAATAATAAGACCATATGTAAAATTCAACTCAATTACTTCAAAAATGTAATAATAGAATTTTTTTTAAAAATACTCACAAATACTCCCTTAAGGTTGAATTTATAGCCTTTGTTTCCTTCATTATATTTTATCACCTTAGCTGCTAACTGCGGTATATAATGGCCTATATTCCACAACCAAAATAATCATGAAAATAAGAAAAAATGTCTAATCAGTTCTTGAAAAGATGTTGAGTGGGTGTCTAACCTGCATAGCTTTCTCTACTTAAAAATAGATCTCTGAATGCATATTCAGGAAACCTTTTAATCCAATTTGTAAGAAACGTGAGCATGTCCACAGCTGTATTAGAAAACATTAAGACTATAAGTTTAGTTTAAATTGTATGACACAAAAGATAATACAAATTTATTTAATGATCACCTGTGGATTCATCACCACGATTATAGTCTAAAGTGGTGTTTGAGTAAGACCATCCTACTCCAACAGGAGATTCTACAAAAAGGAGGTTTGATACTGCATGTTTGAAGAGAAAGCATGTTAGAATAAGAAATATCTAGAATCATCATATAGTCCTTGTTCCATAAATCCATAATTAGCATATAGTTTGTATTTGATGGTATGATACCTTTATTCCAAGATTGTGAATTTCTCTTGAGTCCTCGGCCATCTCCAAGTGGATAAAATGGGCCTAGCTCAGTAAATGCCCCTCCTCCAAGTGAAGAACAACCTGGCCCTATACAAGTGATGAATACACATTTTACTATTCATTGAGAAGGTAGAATAAATCATGTCAATTCATCCATTAATTTAGACCATCAAGTGTAGGTCTTTAGAAATTGAAGACTTAATTTCTCATATATCATTTTTTTAAAAGATGTATTTCAAAGAAGATAAATTACTGAGCAAGTTCCATTTGCAGTAAAAGGTAAATACATTTGTGATTCTATTGGTTCCTACTAAACTAAGAATTTGTTAAAAACAAAAATCATTTATTTTATTTTGTAATGTTAATAAAATAAAATAAAAATTAATTTTTATTTTTATTTTTTATTATTATTAAAATGTATACTTTTTATGTTTCACTTTTTATTTAGAATTCATTTAGCTTATATAAGATCGAAATAAGGAGAAGAGAGTTTTTGGTTTTTTCATTGTTTAATTCTCGGCTTACATAAATATGTTATCCATCACCTTTTATACTACTATTTTCTTTGAATAAGAAATACTATAGTTACCCACATTTACTATGGGGTGTTTTATTTTTTCTCACCTTCAAATAATTATTGTTTTTTAAATGGCTTCAAAGCTCAACATTTTAGTAATTGGTGTCAATGCTCTTGATTTTCAAGCACAAGAAAATGTTCCTCTATAAAATTATTCTAAAATTTATTTTCATAGTGTACATGTCTTCTAAAACTTAAGTCAATATAGTTTTACTTATTCCAAATTTTGATAGCACTTGTAAATGAATAGAATTTTTTACTTTATTTGGATATATTTTAGGAGAATTCCCTTTGAAAACATGTTCCATGAATGGGTTAACAATTCTTGTGTCTCTCATGGACTCTACTTTGATTTTTTTCGAAGCCTCACTAAGGAGTTTTCCCTTTGCCTAGTCATGCTAAAGCTATTCTCAAGCATGTTCTTAGTATACAAGTAGCTCTTTGCTAGTTTTTGCACCTTAGACTAGGGACTTTTTCATCTTTGAGGAAAGAGGCCTTTAGGTCCTTATCTATGTCAAGTTCCTTGGCTTACCTTTACCCTATTGTCCTTTTTGAACTCAATTGTGACCTCTTTAGGCAATGTTATTTGTGTTGAACCTAAAAAAATGCTATAGATCACCCACAAAAATATGTATTAAGGTAGATCTTTCCAAATATTTGAAGGAGTCAATTGATTATCAAATTGACCAAATATCACACAATCATTGGATCACCTATCTCAACTTTCTTAATTCCTACAAGTGTCAATCCCTTATTCATAAATTCAAATATTGTATCCTCAATATTTTCAAAGGAAATCCCAAGCCTAAGCCTTCAAGAAAGCTATTGCTTCAAAAAAAGAGGAGGGTTGAACAATGGTTCAGAATCATAACTATTAACAAATATTTAATCAACTCCCTTCGGGTTTATTTTTCCATGTGTTGGCCCATGCATCGCAAGGTCTGCTCACCTTTTGACTAAGTTTCCCTCTACCGCTCCACGTGTCTACTCTTCGCATCTCTGAGTCTCAGCGTTCCTTTCACGTGCCAACAAGCTTTGCTATGCTCCCACGTGTTGTAGCTATGGGTTTCTTTTGGTAATGTTTTGGTTGCTATCTCGTCGGGCTCCGAAAGGCTGCCACGAAGCCCTCATTTCTAAAAAGGTTCTGGCAGGCGCCACGGTTGCTGTCTGGAGTGTATGCTTGCTACGTGTCTTCCATTCACACATCTTTCAGCGCATTGATGAATTAGCAACTGCGGGCAACAAAGTGTTGCCACGCGTCCATTTTGCACCTGACTGGTGATCATTCCCTCTGTTATTATTAAAGGCTCCGCCCATTTGACACGTGTAGCATTGACACAAGTCCTCAGCGGCAAGGGGAGAAAGGTTCATATGGGCAACAGAAGGCTGCCACGTGCCTAACCAGCGGATCTCATATGCGGGCGATGAACCAGATGAACCAAATAATGCTATTGGTTGTTGCGTGTCATAATCATTAGCACAAAGGGATGACACATTTCTGATCAGCCCTAGCTAGGACCACTGCCATCATTGCAGAGGATGCACCTATGCCTGGGATGACTCGATGCTCGGTTCCAGATCGTTTCTATTGTAATGGCCTTGGGGATATTCTGATTCTTTCATCATTGCCGAAGATTGCAAAATCTTTTTATGTTGCTGCTCTCCGAGGCGGTGGGAGTTTTTCTTGCTATATATACTTTTCTCTGTGAGGAGAAAAAGGTCCGAAATTTGAAAGGAAAATGTTGGTTTTAGTAAAAGACGTTAAGCCTTTATTACTGTTTTGTTTAATTGCAAAAACTCTCAGACTGTGCCAATTGTTCGGCCTTTCTATTTTTCATGCTATTTGATCAAACTGTGAACTATATTTTTAATCGTCTTGACACTTCATTTGAGAACTTCTATATATGTTGAATGCAAGTTTGCTTACCTAGATCATGTCTAAGGACTCTTCTTGGCAGTAGGAATGTATGCAATGTTATTTTATGTCAATAAATGAATTGTCTATGCTATGATCTTAAGTCTCTAATGTTCAGGAACACTACAACACCTTTCAGGCCCTTAAATCTATGATTTATTGTGCCCATCATTAAATCTTGGTGCATTGCCTTAGGTTAGACTTTATTTTATTATATCTACTTCCTTTTTCCATTCCAAACCCCATTATAGAAGAAGTTGGGTTCTCTAAAAACCTGGAGGTTACTCAGTTTAGCGCAAAAGGTCCCCCTTAAACTGAGTTTCTCATAAGGCTCTGTTACCTTGTCAATTTTTGGCGTCAATAGTTTGTTCTTTTTCTGGCACGCCCGGTGGGCCAAGCTTAAATGAAATTTAATTTTAGAAGGGTGTATGAGCCATCGGCCTGTAACTAGATCCCAAACCGCAGGAAACCCCAACTTGCTAGTACCTCCCCTAGGGACAATCCAAGTCACAAATCAGCTAATAACTATTCCATTCCCACCGCCCTTTCCTCTCACTATGTTGCTGGCCACCAACAGAAACTACATGGCATGGGGCGCCGAAAGTCCCCTCGTAGCCCTGGTAGTGCCCATTGTCTGGGGCACTATCCCGGTTTCGGCCATGAAAGCTATACCAAAGTTTACCGGAGACAGCTCAAGAACGCCAGTAGAACATTTGCAAGATGTGGCGGACGTATGTCTGGTACACGGGATTACAGCACAAAATGTAGCCCTAAGGCTTCTCGCTGTGTCTTTTAAAGGCAAGGCGCTGGTTTTGTACTGAACACTAACACCTAATTCAATTCGCACTAGGATGAGATCGAAGATCTGTTCTATGAGAGGTTCTCGAATGACAGAGATCGTTCTTCATTGTATTATCAACTATCCATCATAAAACGAGCCCCCCAGGAGGCTCTGATGGACTTTAATGCCCGATTTCATGCAAATTGGCAGAGGATTCCTGTTAACACACACCCGACTCCTAAATTGGCATTTATATTTTATCTAAAGTCCATCAATTCCAACATTTTCGTGATGATCAAGTCTTTGGGAGGAGCTACTCTACCAGATGCTTATGGTATCGCTATCAAAGTCGAGAATCATTTAATAGATTGCAAAAAATTGCCTCCTTGACCTATTATGCCGATATTTCCTAAAATATCGATCTTCGCGTAGCAGGTCACGTCAACTAGTGCACCCGCAACTGCCCAGTCAATGTACACATATGCGGCAAGCCCACAAAATGTGGCTTCTACATCAGGTTCTTCCAAGGATGAAATGAGCAACCTCAAAGAGATGTTGCGAACCATGGCAAATGATATAACCACTCTTAAGTGGAACCAAGCAATGCCTCTGAAGCCTGCATATCAAAACTATCAAGGTGGGTGGTCTTCTTATCAGCAGAATCAATACCAGGGCGCGCCTCACGCTAATCCACCAGCCTCGACTGCAAACCAAATAGTGTCAGTGCCTACTCTACTGACGAGTGCGTCACCAAGCTCGAGTAGGGAATTGACCGTAGGGCAGAACAACCTTATAGATGATATCAATCCATGGTGCTTCCCCTGCAGCGATGTGCATATGCCCCAGAACTGTCTACGTGACAACTTACAACAAAAGGTGGTGGAGTAACGCAGCCAAGGCACGGCAACGGAACATGGAGGTTATGTATATGCCTCACCGCAAATGGAGAGTGCGGTCCTTACCACGCAAATGCAAGGAATTTCTTTAGAACAAGAATCTAATATTGCTCCTGATCATGCGCTCTTCTCCTGGATGGAGGAAGAAGAAACGGTGTTTGCTAATGACGCATTCATATCCAAAATACTGCAAGTGCAGTCTGATTATAACACACGCTCAAAGAGGAGATTCACTGGTGAGTCAGTTGTTTTGCATCCGGACAGCCCGCAACTCAAAGGCGTTTACAATCATATTCCCAGTACTTCAACCAGCCTTTCACCTTCTCAACCACGAAAGGAAATTATTATAGTAAGAACCAAGGAGCAGAAACCTCTGAGTTTGTCACTTTTTAATGTGGTAGAGCAATTGAAGAAATCATCCGCTAATGTGTCTCTATGGGACATTCTAGCTATCCCAGAACAAAAAACGCTATTACAAAAGGCGCTTCAAGAAGAGGTCAACACGGCACCAACAGAGCCGTTTTCCAGTGCAGAGGTTGTTTATCAAATACCGCCAGCTAAAGTCATCACAAACAATACAAGGGAATCCCCTGCCGAGGACAAGAATAAGTTGAAACCTCAGCCCTTCTTCTTGACTCTCATTATAGGAAAGAAGTTATTGCACAATGCTATGATTGATTCTGGTGCTAGTACCACGGTTATGCCTAAATAGATAGTCAAAGCTTTGGGACTTAGCTACGAATCTATGAAAAGAGGGGTAATTCAGCTTGATGGGAATAAAGTTGAGACCGTAGGTGTCATCAAAGCGCTTCCTTTAACTCTATTTGTCTGTCCTAGTATCACGGTCCCACAGGACACAGTGATCATAGATGTTCCTCCTATGTTTGGTCTCTGTCTATATTGAGAATTTACTTCAAAGGTGGGCAAATACCTGTCCTTGGATTGGTCACATCTGATACTTATGACCAAACATGGTGCAAAAATGAAGATAGAATCGGAGACTTGACATTCTGAACATGTAGCGGATGAAGCCTTGATCAATTTTGAAGCCGCGCATACCTCTATCACCAAGCAAGAGATGTATTGCATTGAATTGCTAGAGGAAGAGAAGGTGAGCAGAGATCGGAATGATAAAGAAGATGCTATGTTGACTAAACACATAGACAATGATCCTTTTGGCAATTACCATGCTATAGGATTGGGCACATGTAATTTATGATGAAGACCAAGTGCTTGTGAAGGTCACCAAAGAATCTGAAGGTAGCCAAGCAAATGAGCTATGGATACTATACTTTGATGGAGCAAGAAGAAAAGTGGGTGCTGGAGCAGGGATATATCTAATATCCCCACAAAATAAAAAATTATTGAGGTCTTTTTGCTTTCATTTCACCTATTCAAACAATGAGGCTGAATATGAGGGATTGGTTCAAGGTTTAAGCCTTGCAGAACGAATGGGCATTACACAATTAGTTGTGTTCAGCGATTATGAACTAGTAGTTAACCAGGTCCGAGGAGTTTTTGCGGCAAAGAATGTCTGCATGAGATCCTATCGGCACCGAGTCTGAGACCTGATTGATGGTTTTGAAGCTTTCAACATCAAGACTATTCCCAGAGGACAGAATAGCAACATAGATCACATGGTCGTGATTGGTGCTCAGTTCTTATCTCTGACCTTCTTCATAACGAACATTCAGTACGAGTACTAGTCCGACTAGCGATCCCCGACAATGATCAGAGTTGGAAATTTTTTGAAAGCGATGAACACATCACCTCGTTTATCTAGCACTCAGGAGAGTTCGCTGATCAGCTTCAATCAAAGATTGTCGAAGCTTATGAAGGAAAAATTATGCACCTCAAACCCTTAGTGGCGGACGAAAGTGATTACATGGACCTTCAGGTCTCCAATGGTAGGAATCTCTGAGTCAGGAAAAATGTCCCGCACCATGATAAAGAAAGACTCATCAGTTTCAATAAAAAATATGGAGTAGTGGTCTGGTCTTATGATGATCTGGAGGGATATGATCCTGAAATCATTCAACACACTATTGAGCTAATAGAAGGTGCAAAACTAGTCCGACAGAAGCAGAGGCCAATCAACCATAAAATTGAAGCCCTAATGGCGCAGGAGCTAATTAAGCTCATTGAGTCATGCATTGTCTTCCCAATCAAGCATAGTACTTGGGTATCAAATCTAGTCTCGGTCTGAAAAAAGAATGGAGATATATGTTTATGTGTGGACTTCCAAAACCTAAATAGAGCATCCCTAAAGGACCACTATCCGCTGCCTTCGATGAAGTCAATCCTACAAACGGTTGCAAGATCAAAAAAAATTTCTCTGCTAGATGGTTTCTTCAGCTACAATCAGATCCGAGTTAAAGAAGAAGATCAACACAAAACTATGTTCACCACAAAGTGGGGAACATTTGCATATGCTAAAATACCTTTTGGTTTATCCAGTGCAGGGGCAACAATCCAGTGGGTGATGGAATTTGACTTCAGCGAACTAATCAATAGGTTTATTCTAATCTATTTGGATGATCTTACTGTGTTCTCTAAATCTAAGGATGATCATTTTGATCATTTAGAATTAGTTTTTAAAAAATTCCAAGAGTTTGGAGTTTCCCTAAATCCTAAGAAATGTGTATTTGGAGTACCGCAGGGTAAGCTGTTGGGGCATGTTGTGTCTAAGGAAGGGGTTTCAATTGACCCCGAACGAGTAAAGGCTATCAAAGAACTTCCCCTTCTGATAAATAAGAAGGGTGTTCAGTCTTTCCTGGGCAAAGTAAATTTTGTCAGCAAGTTTATTTCCGATTTAGCGAGAATAATTAGTCCAATCACCCTGATGCTGAAAAAAGATCAGACATTCAAGTGGACAACCGAAACTCAGGAAGCTTTTGAAAAGGTCAAGGAAGCTATTTCCGTAGCTTCGGTGCTGGTTAATCCAGATCAATCCAAGGATTTTATAATGTATGCTTTCAATAGCAAGTCCAGTATTGCTATTGTCCTAACCCAAAAGGATGACGAAGGAAGAGGAGAACATCCAGTGGCGTTCTACTCCCAGAACCTAAAGGCATATGAGGTGAATTATAATTTCGTCGAAAGGCAAGCCTTTGCAATAGTAAAGGGACTTAAAAATTTCTGCCATTTAATTTCCTACAACAGGGTGCTGGTGTATGTCGCACATTCTAGTGTGCGTGAATATATCATGGAAGGGGAGATCACAGAAAAAAGGGCTAATTGGATCACTAAGACCCTTGAATATGACATTGAAGTGAAGCCTACTAAAACTATTAAAGGAAGAGGACTGTGTGAGTACATGGCACAAAACGAGGAGGTACCTGCCGTAGAGGAGTAGTCGGAGCTCGTCTTGATAAAGGAATTAAAATCAGAAGGTGCTTGGTTGACTAATAGAATGAGGTTCATGCAAACCGGAAAGTATCTGCTAGGTCTCTCATCCCAAAGAAGGAGATATTACTAGTTGCAAAATTGCGGATATACACTAATAGAGGGAGTCCTTTTCAAAAAGAATTTCAATGGTGTTCTCCTGCAATGCGTCACTTCAAAGCAAGCAAGGAGGATCGTCAATGCATTCCACAATAGCGTTGCGGGCGGACATTTCTCTGCTAAGACCACCACCATTAAAATCATGCGTGTTGGCTATTATTGGCCTACACTTTTTAATGACTCCCACTCTTTGGTGAAGTCTTGCAAAAAATGTCAGTTCTTTACTAACAGAAGGAAGAATTTTGCAATGCCCCTCAAACCCATAGTGGCGGACGAACCGTTTGCACAATGGGGCCTGGACTTCATCAGAATGATCAACCTGGTTTCTAGCGCTAGACACAAGTGGATTCTAACCGCCACGGATTACTTCACAAGATGGACAGAGGCTATTCCCCTTAAAAGCGCAACAGAAACAGAGATTGTAGATTTCCTCGAGGAACTGGTGACAAGATTTGGTCCTCTGAAAACTATCATTTTGGATAATGTCAGAGCTTTCTTAGGTGCAAAGGTATGTCACTTTGCATTAAAGAATGACATATTCCTCAAGACATCATCAA
Source organism: Sequoia sempervirens (assembly GCA_007258455.2). Taxonomy (NCBI): domain Eukaryota; kingdom Viridiplantae; phylum Streptophyta; class Pinopsida; order Cupressales; family Cupressaceae; genus Sequoia; species Sequoia sempervirens. Next base: position 26,715 of record VDFB02017298.1, read on the forward strand.
ACTATTACCCACAGGGAAATGGTCTAGCGGAGTCAATGAACAAGAGCCTAGTCCAGCTCCTTAAAAGGATTGGTTCGGAACACCAGAGGGAATGGCATAAAAACCTCTGAGCAGCGCTCTAGGAAAACCTCATAACTCCTAAGCAAGTCCATAAGACTTTGCCTTATGAGTTGGTATACGGGAAAGAGGCGTTATTACCTATATCCATGGAGATTCCAGCACTGCAATTGTTGAAATCTCTTGAGATAGAACAAAATGACGCCATGGAGATTCGGCTTGCCGAACTATTAGAAGTACAGGAAAAAAGTGAGAATTCCCTAGTAGCCATGACGAACCGTCAATAAGTGGTCAAGCAGTGGTTTGACAAGAAGGCTTCCGACCAAGGTCTAAAATGCGAAGACTTAGTGCTAAAGTATGATAAGAGAGCTACTAAGTCAGGTCAACATGGTAAATTTGATAGCCTATGGGAGCACCCTTTTAAAATCATTTGATGCAAAGAACATAATATTTTTGAGCTAAAAAATATGGAACAGGAACCCTTAAGAATCCTGGTCAATGGGATTCATCTTAAGTTGTTCCATTAGGCACTGAGCTCTATTTTTGTACATATGTGAATAATGTTTTTATTTTATTTCCGTTTCTCTGGCCGGTCTTTTTCAAATTAGTTTGTGCTTCTGTGAAATTAGCTCATTATTACGGAGGGTGGAATACCAGGATTGCTTTACATAGAACACACCCATGTGCGAAGAAATATATAATAAAAGTTGAGAGCCCATAAAGTTGAAATACAAAATGAAGAAAAGAGCATGGATTTTCTTTAAAAAAGGATATATGTCTATTTATATATATTTTTTACATCACAAAAGTGGCTGAGAAGCCATAATCCAAAAATTTACAAATATTTGAGCTATTATATATATAATAGCCTTTTTTCAGGCTTATATACAGTCTATAAGGCAGGTATTCTGAGCAATAGCAGGAAATTGAGTAAACAGGGAGACATTTGTTGAGAGCAGAACGAGGGTTTTCATCCAAAGGCATGGGAAGCAGCAATTGACGCATTAATAACAGCGTCCACCTCTTATTCATCCACAGGTTCTTCGACAACACTAGCAGCATCATTCGGCACAACCGCCATTGGCGGGGGGAATACCAAATTCCTAAAATCAATACACCAATCTACGTCGTAGAAGGGTATTACATTGTAGCTATGGAATAGGAAATGTAGGGCCTGGGTAACCCTCTATTGGTGCTCGTAGTGTGTCTGTAGGCAAAATTCACTGAGAAACGGTAGCCAAATGACTACAGTTTCTTCCTCGATAAAGCGAAGGAGGTCGCTGGATGACGACAGACCTACTCTGTAGGCAGCATGAGCAACAACCTCACCGAAACCATTCAGGTACTTTTTGGGGAAGATTTTTTTAACAAGTTTTAGGATAAGAGGCCGAGGGACGTTGATATCTAGCATGGACGCCACGAAGTGGGAGCATATGTCGGTGTTCACCTGATACTTGTCCTCATACTCTATGCAGTCTTTACCTAGAACCCATTTTATGGCTATCAGAACCAAAGAATGTTTATTCTTGGTCATCTGTTTCAGCCTCCTAGTAGAAACCTCCCCTAGGAATGTCGTCTACGACTTATATGAGGTTAAACGAACTGGAGTGTCCATAGTTCTGACACTATTCTTAGGCTTCTGAGCTAATGCCGAAATTTATCTATCACCTAACCTATGAGAAGGCTTGCTTAAAACTCTACTACCAATCTATCACCGCTCAAATGCTAAGTATAATTTCCTCACTATTTACTAGCCTATTTATAAAAAAAAATGACAAGACGCATGCTAATCCATTTCGAGAAAACGTGATAATAAGCTAGTTGCCAACTTGAAAGGAATTCTTGCGTTTTCTCACATTCTGGGCTAGTTGCATTTGCGAGAGTATAGCTAAATGCATGCTTGATTAATAGGAGCTAATTAATTAGCTTTAAAAAGGTGGCACTCATTGACAGTAAGATGTATGGTCGTAGGCTATTGTGTCATCTCACAAGTGTTTCCCAGAGCCCAAGGCGATATTCATATCTTTTCAGGCCGTGATCGTTTGATTTGGCGTAATCATTCCGGCCGAGATATTAATTACCAACACATGCTAATGCAAGGTTAGAAAACAAATAGTCGGCTCAAGTTCCAAAGGGATCATAGCGTATCACACGATTGTCAAACGCAATGATGAACTCCGGCCACCTCAAAATGGCAAGCAGTTCATTTTGCACGAATTGCAAAATTAACGGTACATGCCAAATTAAATACAAAAGGCATGCTTTCGCCTACCACCTTGAGGAAAGATTGCCAAATATTGCATGAAAAGACTTAATATTTCAAAGTTTTTTCACAAACGCCAAAGCTAAAAGTGTAGAGTTGTTCTTCTTCTATGTATCCAGAACCGAGGAGAATTGCAGAGCCAAGAACTTGTGGAGATCTTCACCGAAACAAAAATGTCGGAGACTTCATCTCAACCAATGCAAGAAGAAATTAGCTAGGAGTTTTTTACAGCTATACGTTCTTCAGAGGAAGTATATGTCTATGAGGATGTTGCGTATGCTATGCCTGGTATACCCAGCAGGCCAAAGAGGGCCTTTACAGAAGAGTTGAATAAGCTCAAGACTTGTAGAAACTAGAAAAGGGTTGAAGAGAAATGGGATAATGTCTACGATCTGCGGCTCGCGAAAAACCCTAAGTCCCTCAGAGAGGTAGCCTGTGCAAGGTTATCGGCACCAAAGGCAGACCAATCTATGATTTGGTACAATGGTCTCCCTCAATACATGGTCCCATTGGTGCACTACTTCCCAGAGGTAGTTGATGCTACTATCCAACGTTATAATCCTGATACCCACTACATTGAAGGGTGCAACTTAAGGGTGCACATCACTCCACAGGCCATCTAGCACATGTTATGCATCCCAGACCCAAGTAAGAGAAGAGAGAATATCGAGTCCTTTCACCCTGGCAAAGGAGAGAAAATATGGAAGAGGATGAAAAAGAACTCAGAGTTCTTGTTGAAGGAGACTGATAGTAAAGACATCCCAGCTACCAAACTACCAAGTATTTCGTTGTCGCGCGGTGTGTTACGTGATGATCTATAGGATGCCATGTCCATGTTGGCTTTTGTGTGCGGTCGAGACTCCGATGAGAAGGTGGAAACTTTTCAGCTGGTACCGGCATTCCAATTTCACAAGCAGCATGATTTTTTCTGGTATGATTTTGCTGAGTTTATGGTAGAAGAAATGATACGGCAAATAAAGAATTACCAGGCGGAGAAAAAAATTAGGTTTCTTTCTTTCCTAGTCCACATGTTTCTGCATCAGAACCCAGATTTCTTCACCCAATATTTTTTGTTATCAATTTTTGATGAGCGAAATAAAAGGAAGCTAGTGTCCACGTGGACGCCTTTTCTTTCTGCATCATATGATTATTATGCGTTTTCGGACTATTTCATAGCTCTGGTCTTGCATGATTTAATTGGAAAGGGAGACATAATTAGGCTCGACAGGGAGCAAACTGAATATATGTAGAATTTCACTCCCACCTGTGACTGATTCTTAGGCAAGCATTTCACGATTCTCCGGATGCGGGGCTTTACTAGTAAACTTTTCCTGCTCCCAGCCTATGTCACAGATAGGGTGCTCACACTGGAAATTTTTTGGTAGATGTGTATCATTGATTTTACCTTATGTAGCAGCAAAAGTGTAAAGAAGGGATTTTTCTCTTTCCCGAAGAATTTCAAGTTGGTAACTCTAATAAAGAAACAATCGGACCAGTTGTTGGAGGATAAGCTGGCCTATATAGGGTTGGTACTAGTAAATGATAAATGGGAATACAACCCTTTCGACGACTTGTTGGAGCCACACATGAGAGTTACCCATGTTCCCCGACCTTACTGGGAGAAGCGGCGTAACCTGCAGACAGATAAGGATAATTTTTTTGTTGAATTGGCACGTATCCCTACACAAGACACTAGAGGTCCATGGCACAAGTTCTACTTTGTTGTGGCGGTGGCCCAGGATAATGTCTGGATGGAGCGTGGCATGTACAATAGGTTGAAGAAGGATGAAGAATGGACTGAGGAAAAAATAGAGGCTTTCTGGAAATATCGCCAAAAAATAGCACAATTGGATGCTCCTTACAACAATCTGAAGGATGACCAAAAATTTGAAAAATGATGGAAAGAGGGCCACACCAGCTCGAGCTTTAATATTAATAGGAGCGGAGACTCTGAGGAGGATTCTGAAGAGCAGGAAGAGGAAGCGGCGACATCGGCCTCGTCTGCGCTGAAAGAAAAAGGCCTTGGACAACCCGCCTATGTGGCCACGAATGTGCGCTTTAATATATCAAGGGGCTCGCATACACTCACTTGGGCTTCTAAACCAACCAGGTTATCACTACATCAAACGAAGATGACTGCTGAAGCTAGAGGGACTCCACCTGCGAAACGACAACACACAGAGAGCATTATCAGAGAGTGTTCACAGGAACCCGCTGGAGACAATGTGCTTACAGCTAGCCAAGAGCCTAAGGCTGAGGAGAAGTTGCTGATGATTCTGGAGCCACCATCAACCAGTCAACAGGTAAAATTTTCTCCTCCTTCCCTTGCTTCTCATTCCTTGGTATCTACCCCTGCCTCACTAGCGATCCCTACCATAAGTATTGGCCCTCTACCTTCTACTTTTATTCTGACATATTCAGTAGGCTTCGCTCAGTTTTCGCAAACCACTCCGCTCGTTATTACTCCTCTGCATATCCTTACATCTGTTGTTGCCACTCATACTTTCCTCACCTCGCTTTTGGAAAGCATTCCCCCTATGAATGCCCCTTTTTTCCACTATTATTGCATATCCTCTTCCATCGCAACAGGCTGACACCCCATTTACAACTCCTCCACCATCCTAGCCAATGAGCCTTACGGATAATTCCCCAATTCAGTCATTACAAATGACTAGCCCTGTTGTTGGTTCTCAAACCAAACTATGGAATGTGCCCCACTTCTCCCCACAAACTGTCACTCTCCAGAAGAAACAAATGCCCGTGCCTATGAAGATTACATATCCCTATGCCTTGCCTTTTGGTGCTCCTTTCATAGGTGGACTAGTTTCATCACCAGTCGAATTCATAGCACAGATAGATTGCAGAAAAGAGGAACGAGCAAATAGAATGAGAAAGCGCAAGGAAAAAAATGACAGTGTTTTTGCTGAGCCAAAAGTATAGGCTCTTTATGATGAGGCCCGACAAGAATTGAAGTTTGCAACCATGTATCCACGGGTAAGCAAGTCTCAGGGAGAAATGCAACCAGAAGAATATGAGATATATGCGATAGGACTCGACATGAAAGTGGCCTGACCGCAGGATAAGGTTGAAATCATGGAGGAGACGAAACAAGTAGTCACTTCCGACTTCCTTAAAACTGGTCGCCAGCTAAAGAAGAAGGATGAACAACTTAAAGTGGCAAATGAAAGGGTTAGTTTTTTGGAGAGGAAGGAGAAATCCTTGGAGGCGGATATTGCCCGTATGACTGAAAGGGCACTGGCAGCAGAGGATGAGAGGAACAGACTTCAGGGCGAACTTGTGAAGACTCAGGCCACTGACCCTGTCGTGATAAAGGAGCTACGCTCTAAGTATCAGGAGTCGGAACAGAATCTACAACTGAAGGATGAAGAATTGGAACGTCTTCGCCTTGAGTGCAGTCAAGGAATGACACAAAGAAATGAAGGGTTGGAACACCAACAGGATCAATATGAGCAGAAAGTACAAGAAAAAGAAGTTGAATTTAAAATCCTAAAAGTTCAACTAGAGGAAGAACTTTGAGAGACAAAGTCTTGTTGAACGAGCACTTAGCAAATCATTCCCGAGCTGAGGAGAACTAGAATAAAGAAATGAGCAGCTCTACGGAACAACTAGCATCCGAGAAAAGGAAAAGGGTAGGGTTGGTTGAAGCCATTATTTCAAGAGACGTGGAGATTGCTTCGCTTAAAGCCTCTCTCTTGCCTCCTCCTACACAGCCAGATATCATTCCACTGGTTAGGCAATTATACATCTCTCACTAGGAAAAAATTAAAGTCTTTTGCCTAACATTGCAGCCTACCCTCCGATTTATCGACAAGGCATCAAAGCTAAGCCAGGAGGCCCATGTTACGATTGAGCAGTTCCCACGATTCATCTTGAAGAGGGTTCCTGAGGCAAAAGATTTTCTCACCAAGCTATACTCGGCCTCTAATGAGAGCCTTGCCAGAGTGGGTATTGAAGATCAGGATGTTGCTACTGAAACGGAAAATAAGTTCATCCATTGCCACTCCACCTTCCAGTGCACTAAAGCAGCTGCGACCATTTTGAGTAAGACACTGGATAGCATATGGGGAGGTTTTGCCGAGTTCAATGGAATGGGTTTGCCATCTCCGTTCCTTGAAGATGGTTCTATTGCCATAGCTGAACAAATTGCAGAAAAGATTGAAGAAAGGGAGGATGATCCAGAGGCTTTTGGGCATTTCAGTGATCCTCCCACGGTAGCCAACATTGATGAAGTGATTCATCTGCTCTCATAGCTGCTATTCCATTGCCAAGTAGGGGTTGGTTTACCCAATGTGCTGCCTCACAAAGAAACTATTGATCTAAGTGGAGCACAAGATAATTTGCGCAACATGGTGAAGCCATCTGAGGATGAATGGTCACCTTTGCAGGTGGCTCTTTCCAATCTCTGACTCCATTGACCAAATGAAATGGCACTCTAGCCTATAAACTAGAGAATTTTTGGGTTCTTTGTTCCTTAGTCGAAACGCCCCTAATAGTTGCCAAAAGTTGTTAACAAATATTTAATCAGCTCCCTTCGGGTTTATTTTTCTATGCGCCGGCCCGTGCATCGCAAGGTCTACTCGCCTTTTGACTAAGTTTCCCTCTGCCACTCCACATGTCTACTCTTCGCATCTCCGAGTCTTGGCATTCTTTTCACGTCCGAGCAGCTTCGCTATGCTCCCACGTGTTGCAGCTATAGGTTTATTTTGGTAATGTTTTGGTTGCTATCTTGTCGAGCTCTGAAAGGTTGCCACGAAGCCCTTATTTCTAAAAAGGTTCTAGCAGGCCCCACAGTTGTTGTCTGTAGTGTATGCTTGCTACATGTCTTTCATTCACACATCTTTCAGCACAACAATGAATTAGCAATCGCGGGTAGCGAAGTGCTGCCACGCGTCCCTTTTGCACCCAATTGGTGATCGTTCCCTCTGTTATTGTTAAAGGCTCCACCCATTTGACATGTGTAGCATTGACACAAGTCCTCAGCGGCGAGGGGAGAAAGGTTCATACATGTAGCAGAAGGCTGCCATGTGTCTAACCAGTGGATATCATATGCGGGCGATGAACCAGATGAACGAAATAATGTTATTGGTTGATGCGTGTCATAATCATTCACACAAAGGGATGACACTTGTCTGATCAGGCCTAGCTAGGACCACCGCCATCATTGCAGAGGATGCACCTATGCTTGGGATGACCCGATGCTCGGTTCCAAATCATTTATGTTGTAATGGCCTTGGGGATATTCTGATTCTTTCATCATTGTCGAAGATTGCAAAATCTTTTTCTGTTGTTGCTCTTCGAGGTGGTGGGAGTTTTTCTTGCTATATATACTTTTCTCTATGAGGAGAAAAGGGTCCGGGAATTTGAAAGGAAAATATTGGTTTTAGTAAAAGATGTTAGGCCTTTATTACTGTTTTGTCTAATTGCAAAAACTCTCAGACTGTGCCAATTGTTCCGCCTTTTTGTTTTTCATGCTATTTGATCAAACTGTGAACTGTGTTTTTAATCATCTTGACACTTCATTTGAGAACTTCTATATATGTTGAATGCAAGTTTGCTTACCTAGATCATGTCTAAGGACTCTTCTTGGCAGTAGGAATGTATGCAATGTTATTTTATGTCAATAAATGAATTGTCTATGCTATAATCTTAAATCTCTAATGTTCAGGAACACTACAACACCTTTCAGACCCTTAAATCTATGATTTATCGTGCCCATCATTAAATCTTGGCGCATCGCCTTAGGTTAGACTTTATTTTATTATATCTGCTTCATTTTCCCATTCCAAACCCCATTATAGAAGAAGTCGACTTCTCTAAAAACCCAGAGGTTACTCAGTTTAGCGCAAAAAGTCCCCCTTAAACTGAGTTTCCCATAAGGCTTTGTTACCTCGTCAATTTTTGGCATCAACAATAACAATAACTAGAATAATGGATTAAAACCCCTAACTATTGATAGTAGGGAATCTCCAAAATATTCTTGTTATTATTGTTTCAAAACCTAAGGATAAGGGGTAGGAGATCAATCTCTCTTCTCCCCATGGAGTCTTCTAAGGAGGTGAGTATACCTAAGTTTATCAAAAATCCACTCCCAACTAGTGTGTGTCTTCTTAGATAAAATATCTAGTTTATTCTCCTTCACCTTCTCCGAAGACCATTTTGAAGCATTCATAGAGTCTAGCTAGATGCTTAAAGGATGGATAATATGTTCTAGATAAGTATACAAATTTCACAACAATGACTCAACTAGGAATTGTTAACAAATTTCACACCAATTATGCAAAGAGGAGTTATGGAATTTTCTATGTAGATTCAAATTCTATTTTTTAACATTTTAAAGAATTACTTTTGTCATTTTTAATTTACTTACAATCTTTTTTTATTTTTTAAAAGAGTTTTACTGAATGATTTTTTTTCATATCACATAAATTTCACTACAAATTAAAAAATTCCATAGTTTGTTGGAATTAAATCATGAACTCCAATGTCTAGTGCACAAATATTTTTGATATATTTTATTAAATAGTTTTGAATAAGTACTAACAAAAATTTCAAAACATAAGAGTTCATGTGTGAATGGAGCAAGCCAATGGGAGAGCTGCGGGCGGGAGCACTGGAAGTTTGAAATCCAGTGGAGAGGATGTGGCACCTCTAAAGATGACGATGATGTTGTTGTTGGGTTGTGTGGTGGTCTCCATGCTTTCCTCTTTGGTTGGAGCTTGGTTCTTGTGAGCTAGTGGGCTTGCTATGTTCTTGCAAGTTCTTTGGTTCCTCCTAGTCTGTGGGAGTTTCCTCTGGTGGCTTGGGGGATCTCTTTGTTTCTATTCTTGCTAGAGTATTCATTTGGTGGCTTTGGGGTCTTAGTCATTGGTTTGCCTTTGGACTAGCCTTTTTCTAGTTCTAACCAGTGTGTTAGTGTGGCTTGGGTTCTTTTCATGTTGGTTTGTTCATTGGCTCCTTTCTGCTTGTGTCCTCCTTGCTTCTTTGTGCTCTCCTAGCTTTTAGAAGCTCTAGGACGCCCTCCTGGTTGTTGTCTATTGTTGCTCTTTTTGGCCGTGGGTCCTTATTTGTTGTGGGCTCTAGGTCTTGTTCTATGGTTTCTTCTTGGGGTTGGTTTTCCCTATGATCTTGAGTCCTCTCTATTTTTGGGCCTCAAGGGTTTGGTGTTGGCTAAGCTTCAGTTTGAGTTTCCTCTGGTGGCTTGGGGGTCTCTTTGTTTCTTTCCTTGTTGGAGTGTTCTCTTGTTGGCTTTGGGGTCTTAGTGGTTGGTTTTCCTTTGGACTAGCCTATTTTTGGCTCTATCTGGTGTGATAGGGTGGCTTGGGTGCTTATCATTCTGGTATGTTTGTTGGCTCCTTTTTGCTTAAGTCCCTCTTGCTTCGTTGTGCTCTCTTGGCTGTTGGAAGCTCTGGGTCACCCTCTTGGTTGTCATATGGGTTGCTCTTTTAGGTTGTGGATCCCTATTTGTTATGGGCTCTAGGGTTTATTCCTTGGTCTATTCTTGGGGTTGGTTTTCCCTGTGATCTTGAGTCCTCTCTATTTTTGGGCCTCAAGGGTTTGGTGTTGGATGAGTTGCGGTTTGAGTTGTTTGTGGGTCTCTTGTTGCCTAGTGAGCCGAAGGTTGGTGTCATTTTTGATGTGCAGGCCATCTCTAGGGTTCTTCTGCATGTTTCTTCTTTTGAGCTGGTGTCTTCTTTGGAGGTGGAGACTATTCGCATTGAGGCGAAGCCCTCTTCTATTGAGGTGAAGGTGGTTGTTGTAGTTTTGGTGGGGAGTTCTTTTCTCTTCTGCTTGGCCCTATCGAGATGGTGCTGGTGTGGGCAAAAGAGTGAAGGCTTTGGAGGTTGGGGCTCTCATATCTTCCTCTCTTATAGAGGGGAGCTCTCTCCTATTGAGGTGGAGGTGGGATTGGCATTAGTGAGGTGTTGCTACAAGAAAGCTAATGTGCTTTAGTGTTCCATTATGCTCTCTAACTCCCCTATTGAGGTGGGGATTGAGAATTTGTTGGTGTTTTTGTTTAGGGGCTCGATGGTGTTTAACACCATTAACATGACTATTTTCCTTGGCTCAAGGGTTTCTTCCCTGAGCAGCTAGTGTGATGATGCCTAGCTGATGCCTGGGTGAGTTCTTATCTAAGGGGTCTAGGTCTCGATTTTCTCCTGTTTGTCAAGGGACCTCAGTCCCTTTTTTTCTTTTTTGATGCAACTTCTGTAGTCTTGTTTCTATGATTGTTTGTTGCTATTGTTGGGCTATTGTTAATTTGTAGTTTATCTTGTTTAGTAGCCTGCTTTCCTTGGATTGGGTTATGGATTCCTTCAAAGTTGGTTTGTAATGGGTTTCGAGGCCCCATCAAAACTTGTTTTACCCCTAATCAAAACCAAAAAATTCAAACATATGTTATTCCATAACACAACTCTCTTAGTATATATATCAAAGTTTTTTCATTGGAATAATTACATCCATGTCAAGTTCAATGTATTTTTATGAGTTTTCTATCAATGTGTTAATTTTTTCCAATATCTTGAATAGAGGAGGGCATTACTTTCTCATAATGAGCCCACATTCATTATAAAATTAAAATAATATATAGTATTTAAAACATAATACATAATATAATTTTAGAAAGATAACACTATATACTATATGCTTACAAAATAACATTTCTTAATGACTTCATTTGATTCCTTAAAAAGTGAAGCAATTTTCTTTTTGTTAGCACTTTGATAGGTGTGGAGGAGAATGACATTGGGGATTTGATTTAAGCCTAGGGTGGTTCTATTTAAAGGATTTTGATCTAAACCCATTCAATAAAACCCCTTAGATGGAACCCCTCTAGGATGAAATCAAGCATTTTTCTAAAAATAATATGTGATTTTTGGCAAAAATCAAGGTGTTGCATAAGTGGGACACACTAGGGGAGAGGGGCCCATAGTGGAGCACCCTAACTTCACGTTTCTCAAAATCCTATGTGGAAATTTCAAATCACTCTCAATTTTGTACAATAGTTTATTTGGCAACTCACATGCCTCTATATTTCATTTTAGGGCCACATCATCAAATATGATGCCACATTAGCATGTTTTTTGTTGAGGTATCCAAAAAGACCCAACAAAAAAGTGAGACCGATAATGGTGCACTAAGTCATGTTTTATTGGTGCACTGATGTGGCATCACATGATTTGTCAATTTGTGTACTTTATGGATAAAAAGTGTTTTGTAATTGGATACTAAGGTGCTCCACTATGAGGCCCACTAAGGACTACTTCTATCCCCACTATTGGACCCCGCTCCACTATGGGCCTCTCTCCCCTATTGTGGGGTCTTCAAATTTGAATATAGGTGAAACATGTACACCTAAGATGGCAAGATATGTCTCTATTTCAAACCCCTAAGGATAAAATATGTAAGCATAACTACTATTAATTCTACAAATAATCGCATTGTATTAATCATTAAGCATTGTGAGATATGTTATGTCTTCAAGTTGTAAATTTATTATTCATAGCAAAGACTTGATGAGAAGACACAATGAATGTCCTATTGAAAAAAATAACAGATGTTAAAGGTTGCTAGCATCTTGTAATATGATGTAGGTTTGTGGCCTATAACACTAAGGTGGAAAAATATTCATTGATTATGAAAATATAAGGCCTCATTTTCTTGTGAACTCTTTGTTCATTCACGTGGAAAAACCTTAAAAAATTTTGTTATGTCAATTATTTTAGTGTCCTTAAAAGTTATAATAAACATGAGTGGATCATGAAATGTAAAGTGTTGGATGTATTGGCCACTATGTCACATCACAGTGTGCTTATATCATTGTGGCTATACGCACACTATGATGATTACTATGCTCACTTGACTATGTTGTACTCTATTGTCCATAATGACCTCTCCAAATATATATATAATCTGCATAACTAAAATTTTGAAAAAAAAGACCCTGATATCTATTAAGAAGATACCACCAAATAAAAAATCTAAACATCAAAAAGTGTAAAAGAATATGAATCTATTGTCAAACATTTTAGACATGAACAAGAACTACAAAACATAAATAAAATTTTCTTTGTGACAAAATAAACATTAAATTATGTTGCTTTTGGATTTGATTGTGTATAAGTTTTTCAACAATGTTTCGGATCACACTTCATGATCCATCATCAGGATGTGGAAGAGATGGATCACACTCCTCGTGTTCTCTTCTGCATCCTGGTGATGATCACGAAGTCTGATCCAAAACATTGTTGAAAAAACTTGTACACAATCAAATCCAAAAGCAACATAATTACATGAAACATGGATTGTGAAAATCTCATATCACTAAACATTAAATTAAATAAATGAATTCTACCAAAGACGTGAACAAAAACTGTAAGAAAATTTGAAAAGTTTTACCGTTGTCCACAAAATGGATATATTAAATTATATTAAAAAACTCTACGTTTGGTAAAAGATTCCCTTTATTTCTTTACTCTGTCAAATCAAACTCTCGAAAATTAATTTTATACGTGTCATTATCACATGCGTAGATGACTACATGCAAAGTCCGATATGAAAGGATATTATTATTCTCGTTCCACGTTCCAGAGGTGGGCCCACATCCCTCTCTCACGCGTGTTTCACTGTGGGCTCTCACATGCTTTTATTTTCATTTCCGGATGGGACAAACAAATGCCCTTCGCCACCGTGCAAAGCTTTATTCCCCACGCGGAAACACCCCATCAGAAAATGACCTCCACTAAGAGGGGAGAGAGTGGAATATCTTATCCAAAGAGACATAATGCACGAGTCAACAATAATAGGTTCAATTGAGTCCACACAGGGAGCGAAGTTGGCTTGGGTCGTGGGTTTGCTCCCCATAGGTCTCGGGTTCAACCCCCCACTCTTGCGGTTGACTAGTGGGTCTGTATGCGGGCTATGGTGTCCACCCACAGGGGGCTAGTCTCACCTAGGTACCCAAGGTATGGGCTGTTGGGCCGCTGGGCTGAGTCGCGAAGAACAAGGAAAGACAAGGGGTTGGGAGATGTTAAAAAGAAGAATTTTGCACAATCATCAAATTTTAGGAGTCATAGATAATGTTAAATCCCTAAATGAAATGAAAATAAGGAGATTTGGAAGGACTAGTAAAATAATGGTATTATATAGGCATGTTCTTTCTAAATAAAGAATAGAAACATCTAATAGGAAGTTATAAATTATTAGTAATTTGATGATGAAGATTCACCAATAAAACCACTAGAAAAAGAGTTGGAAATGAATGCATAGGAGTCGTCCAAGAATGTGAAGGGAGAGGACAAAGAAGAATGACCACGAGAAATGGCTTGATATTGCCCATAGCTAGCCACAATGTACATAAAAATAATAATAAAGTAGAAGCTATATAAGAAAAGCCCATCACCATAAAAGCAATATAGAAAAAAAGTCCTTAGTTTATAAATATATAAATTCTTGAAGGATAAAACCATCCAACTAAGGTCTATTGAGAAAACAAAGATAAAGAAAAAAATGTCTTGAAGAACATAACCACATTAACTAGTATTTATTGAGAAAACCAAAATAAAGTAGAAGATGCCTATAAGAATTAGGATTCATAGAAAAGATCAAGGTAAAGACGAAGATATGTTTCTTAATTTACAAGTAGGTTAGGTAGCAAAATAAAGGGGGTTAATAGAACATAACCTTACTATTTAATTTTATTATTTAGTGCATTATCAAAATTATTGGTCTCAACTCTAAATCTTAAGCTTTATTCTTGTCTAAAATTCTTGTCTTAGGTAAATTGTAGTGAAAGTTATTATTTTCATTATAAAAACATTGAATGCAAAATTTTTACTAAACATGATATTATAAGCTATTGGAAACACTCATATAAAGATTTTTTTTAACTTTTTCAATATAAAATATATTCAAAAAATATTGAAGGGATTGTAGTTCAATTCGTGAGAATGGTAGTGCATCACACCATCTACTAAGGTACAAATCTCAAGAACTATGATGAGGGTTAGGTTTGATGTTTGGATGACTTTGACAAAATGAATCCCTTTAATCATAACAACATGACCAAAAGAGACATTTTAGTATTAGTAAATTTCATGGAATGGATCACCCTAATTATGAAGACTTACATAAAGGAAATTTCTAGTGTGGGTGGCTTTGGTAGAATGAATCCCCCTAATCATAGCAACTTAGTCTTATTGAAGGAGACACCTAATGTGAGTCTTTGATAGAATGGTCTTGATGAAGAAATTTCTAACATAACAATACGATTTACTCAACATACTATAATCAACTACTTACAAGCAAAATATCCAAATTTTACAAATCAATTATTTTCATTAAAAAAATCAAAGGCTCTCTATCTAGTTGGTAAGAATTTTCCACAGCCCATGAAGATAGAATGCTTAGCTTTTGGAATCAACTCTGTGTATTTTCTCTTCGTGATGATGGATCACTGAATGTGATCCGAAACGTCGACTAAAAAATACACACAGTTGAATCCAAAAACTAAACAAACTCTCAATATTTGCAGCTGAAAGATTTGAAACTGAAGTGCAGTCAAAATTTTTGAAAGGAATTTAGTATTGCAGAGGGTGGGTACATACCTCCATTGAGCCACAAGGTAAGAGGCGTGGATTCTGTATCATTCTCTGCTTCCACAAAATAATAAAATAAAGCCCGTCCTGCCTTCTCATCCACCGTAACATATCCCCCGTATTGCTTGAAATTTACTTCCGGCTGACCCGGCAGTCTATCGATTAAATCCTCCGCCGGTCCCGCCTTAATCTTCGCAACACTAATAAGTAAAATCTGTACCAGAAAACAGAGCCATAACCGGATTTTGGCGGGTACCTCCCTTTCACAGCAAATCAACATCTTTGGAACCGAATCGTATCTGTTCTGTCAAATAATCGGCTTTAGGGTTGGTAACATAACATTTATATCATAATGAAATGAGAGAAATATAAATCCAGTGAAATATTCAGAGTCATTATGATTTTAATGGGAGGGAGGAAAAGGTTCACACTGTAAAGTGGGGGAATGGGTCTACGCTTTATCATTCATTTTCGTATAGTTTGTTTTTGGCTTAGAGCCGTTATGGCTGAAAATGGATCCGCTTTGGGTTTGACGGATTTTAATGCTTGTTGAGCTGTATGGCGTTCTGCTCCATTTCCTTCAACTTTACTTTCTTTCGGATGGGGGTAGGTGTGGCTTATCCTGTTCCTCAAGTCAAAGAGATTAGATTGTTTTGAAATACACCAATCAATCAATTCACTAGAAAGGAAAATGAACCAACTTTGTTTGATCAAATATTACACATAATTATTAGCACAAAGTAAGTCCACTCGGCTTGTTCAAGTGGTCGTTTTGTTGTATAGCTTCATGTGGGAGGTCTCAAGGTCCATTCCATCAGGCTGGCCATCTCTATCGTGCTGGGCCCCACTTGTTGTCCCCATCAGATTAGGCACTTGAAATGGTGCCGATGGTTTACTCTACACTCATTCCTCGACTTACTGGGGGGTGTGCATGGGGTTCGCTGTGAAGCATATTTCTTCGAAAAAATAAAAATAAAAATAAAATTATTAGCACAAAGTAGTGTAATTGTTCACGACTTAACTTTGAAATGAAATGGAACAAGCAAAATTTTTGTATGACACATGCAAATTTCACAAATCACCTCACAAAATCAAACATGGATATCAAATCTTTCGTGCAACGATCCCTAGAATTCCCTTCTCATTGAATTTCAAAATAGGAGTGTTCAACATAACCTAGTTTGAAAAAAATTTAAGTTTAAAACAAGCTACTTCTATTATATCTTCCTCTAACTTCTATAATCAAACTTGCAACAAATTTCTAATTGTCAAGTTTCTAAGCCTTGACAATGCTTTTGAATTGCATACTTATACCTAGCATAAGTGCCCACCAAAAAACCCTAAGAGCTAGTCAATATGGATCCTAAACTAATCCATGGGCTCCAAATTTACAAGTTACACCTTGACACTTTATTTAAATGTTGGGGAGAAGACTAATGGTGATAACAAGGTTAAAGATAAACATGTTAGCTCAACTTAGCAAGGACCAAGTACTAGAACCCGTGTCAAGAAGAAGAATTTTGAAGATGAAAAGAAAGAATTGTTGAATCTAGTTGATCTTCACCAAAGCTTTTATCAACGAGAGTTGGAAGCATCCAATACTCTCAACAAGTTACAATAGTTTCTTTGTAGTTGTTTTCTCTTTTTGATGTTCTCTTCTTGCTTGTATGTTGATGGTTGGCTGCTAGTTGTCATTGTTTATATTTTAAATTTTTCATGACTTAACTTTGAGATGAAATGGAACAAGCAAAATTTTTGTATGACACATGCAAATTTCACAAACCACCTCACAAAATCAAACATGGATATCATATCTTTCGTGCAATGAACCCTAGACTTCCCTCCTCATTGAATTTCAAAATAGGAGTGTTCAACATAACCTAGCTTGAAAAAATTGTAAGTATAAAACAAGCTACTTCTATTATATCTTCCTCTAACTTCTATAATCAAACTTGCAACAAATTTCTAATTTTCAAGTTTCTAAACCTTGACAATGCTTTTGAATTGCATACTTATACCTAGCATAAGTGCCCACCAAAAAACCTTGAGAGCTAGTCAATATGGATCCTAAACTAATCCATGGGCTCCAAATTTACAAGTTACACCTTAACACTTTATTTAACTTATAAGCCAAATATTAAAATGCATGCATTTGCTATTTTATGGGTTGAAAATAGTTACAAGAAAATATACTCAATTTATAAAGTGATTTATTATAAATATTAAAGAAAAGTGAATGAGGAGAAGAAAAAGGGATTGAGCACCCAACATGTCACTATTTTATTGCCTCTACCTAATCTCTCTATTGTTTTTATTAAGGGCAAAACAAGTTTTAAAGGGACCCAAAACACTAGTACAAAATGTTTTTTAAAATATAAACAATGACAACTAGTAGCCAACCATCAACATACAAGCAAGAAGAGCACATAAAAAAGAGAAAACAACTATAAAGAAACTATTGTAACTTGTTGAGAGTATTGGATGCTTCCAACTCTCGTTGATAAAATCTTTGGTGAAGATCAACTAGATTCAACAATTCTTTCTTTTCATCTTCAAAATTCTTCTTCTTGACATGGGTTCTAGTACTTGATCCTTGCTAAGTTGAGCTAACATGTTTATCTTTAACCTTGTTATCACCATTAGTCTTCTCCCCAACATTAATGGTACCATCACTTCTCTCTTCTTTGAGCTCCTTCACCTTCTCAAACAAGATTTGGATTCCTTCAACACTATTATGGATAGTGCATTGGCTAATCTTGATAACTCTTTCCAAATTCTAGTTAATATGTTGCATTTTCTCCTCTAGCTCCTTAATGCGGCTCTCAAAATTACTCTTCATCAAGGTAACCCCAATGGTTATAGCTTCCAGCATAGAATGGATCTCTTTCTCTTCTTCATTCTCCCTGAGAGTACTTTGTGCTCCCCTATTAGAGTCTATTATGTTTTGCATTGAGTGCAACTTGATATTAATTTGATTGAGTTCTAGAAAAATCCATTTGGTGAGCTTGAATTGACCAACCACATCATCCCTTGCAAGCCCAAAGACAATGCCTTATTTATTCATATTAAGTTGGGGGAAATCCTCCAAAAGATATTGGGGAGAAATACACTAATCCCCTTTTGCATTTTTCAAGAAGTAAAATTGGGCTTTTGCTAGTATTATTAGTGGGGGTTTTACCCATTTCTACTAACTTCCCCTTTCCTTTGTGATTGGCTCTCTCTGTTTCATTATTAGGCTTAATCTTTTTTTCTTTCTTAGAAGTGGAAATCTAGTGCTCACTAGTGAAGGCTCCACTCATAAAGGAATCACTCGTCCATGATAATTGAGATATATTTGTATTCTTAGTAGAAGTACCCTTCTTAGGTTTATCTTCCATTGAGGACAGATTGGAATACATTTCAACCTCATCCTTAGCCCTCCATTCCTCATCTTTATCACATTTCTTTGACTCAATTGTCACATTAGAAAAAAAAACTTGGGAATGAAAATTGTGACTTTGAGAAAGTTTCTTGGAAACAAGAGGGAAGGGAAGAGATTTCAAATACTCTTTAATCAATAGAATAAGACCCTCAAGTAAAATGGGAAGTTTAGCATTCCTTTTGTGCTCTTTTAAATCAAATTCTAAAGAGGCAAGGAGGTAGAAGGGGAAAGAAACAAGCTGCACTTGTGGTGAAAAAGGTTTAACAAAATAAAATGAAAGCCATATATAGTAGTGAATCTACCATCTAAGATGAAGTAACCTATAATTACCTCAACAACTTCTACCCAAGTAGGTTTAATTGAGATCCTATCATAGCCGCTCTAGAATTTATCTTAACCAGTTTTTCTCTCTTTTTCCTTCAAGAACTAGCAAATAGCACCCTCAAAGCTTTTCGTTCTCTAAAAATCTTCCTCCCTAGGGTTGAAAAACCAATGATCTCTGTGATGAGGTCTTCAAAAATGAACAACACCTTACCATCTACCAAAAGAATACAATCCTTCCAACCCTTCATGAAAACCTTTTTTGTCTCAGGGTCATGCCCATGAAGTTTTTTCAGGTAAGGAGTCACACCACCTTCCTCCAAAATATTGCAAAATAACCCTTTTTTTCCTAATACCATTGCAAGATAGCTTCAACACTAATCCTATCATTGCCCATCTCAGTGAAAATAAAAATAGAAACAAGAAAGCTAGAATAGAATACTAATCCCACCAATGAGAGCAATGAATAAGGCCCACAAAAATGCCTAAAATTTGTGTGAAAAGGCTTGAGGCAATCATAATATTAATTGGCATTTCCAATGCATACCTTTTGCTTATCATAATTGATTAAGGCTTGGATATTAAAGGGTAAGGAATCATAATTATTTTAAAATTTACATGAACACTTCGAGACCCCCAAATTGGTGAAAGTGACAGCAAGACCATTCTCTTCCCTATAGATATGGTAAATATAGTAATCATCTAATGAATTAAGGAGAACAAAGGAGTTCTTAATGACAGTATCAATAGACCAACTAGGATCATGTACCTTCTTCAGAAAATTGATAATATTTAGGGAATCTCCTTCCATCTGTATCTTGCAAAAACCTTGAAAATGAGCAAGTTTCAAGCTATTTTAGGTCATCGTGGATTTAGAAAAGTGGTTGGTCTAGGTACCCAAAGGGAGTACCACTGCTAAATAAAACTACCATGTTCATATATTAACACTCCCCCACTTCCAGTAGGCCCCAAATTCCCCTTGGTTGCCTCGTCAAAATTAATTTTAATCCATCCTCTTGGAGGAGGAATCCAAAATACATCATCTTTAGAATTCTTCGCTTTTTATAGGAACTAAGATATCATAGGGTAAATTCTAAATTTTGACCACTTGAAGATCATTTTCGAAAGAAAAAAATCTCTAGATCTATTCATTTTCTTAGTAGGAACCCTAACAAGAAAGTTCTCCTTGATTTCTGTACAATTTTTTTGAGAAACTCTTTCAGGATTCATAAAAGCTTCTCTGAAAATTCAATCAAGTTCCTTTCTTTCCAAATACCCCATCCCACATGGGGAGTTATCAAAGACCTACGAAGATTGATCAATGGATTGGTAGAAAGGGAAATCCATTGGGACCATAGGTCACTGAAAGAGTTAGGAAAAGCCCATTTAACATTCCAAAGAGAGAGGATGTGATCCAAAAATTCCTTAACAAAGATGCAGCCAAGCATCAAATGCAAATGATTCTCAAAATCCATTTCACAAAGTGCACATCTATTAGGTAGAGAAAAACCCCTCTTGCAAATATTATCTTGGGTGAGAACTTTTATTTGAGAGAGGAGCCAAAAGAAGATATTGACTTTTGGGATCAACATCAAATCCCATAAGGAATCCTAAAAGGGAGGTGGGGACACATGATCTAATAAAAAACTGAAAGCAGAATAAATAGAAAACTTACCATTGGTAGTGAAATTCCAAACAGTGCATCACGAAGATTGAGATATGCACAAAAGAAAACACTATTTGAAGAAAAAAAAGCCTCAGGTCAAGAGATAATAGATCTTTCCAACCCCTATTATGGATATAATCTACCAAGTAGCAACCAACATTTCTGGTGCAAACATATTTGTGAGGAAGCACTCAAGGCTCATTCTTGAGTAGACCATAATTACCATACCACAAATCCTCCCAAAATCTGATATGATGACCATCCCCAACAATCCATATGAGTCCTTTAGAAATTAAAATGATGGATTTTAAAATGTTATTCCAAATGACCGACCCTAAGGGGAGAATCTAAGAATTAAGAATTTCCTTAAAATTATCAAAACCTCCTTGTTATTTAATAAACATGATCTTATTTCATTCATTACTTTCAAAGAGTAGTCTCAATATTTGTTTAGCTAACAAGGCACAATTGAAATATCTAGTTCTTCTAATATTGAGACCACCCAAATTCTTCAATTCAAAAACACTTGTTCTTAGGAAACTAGACATGAAGACAATTACACTCCTCATTCCCCTTCCACAATTCTTTTTTGAATATGCTCAATCTTCTCAATAAACTTTATTGACACCTTGAAAAGACTTGTGGCATCAACAAGTAAATTTTGAAGATTAGATTTAATAATTTGAACTTTACCAGCTTGACTGAGCAAAGCACCTTTCCAACCTAGACAAGTTTAGACTAAAATCTATCCATAATCCCCAACCAAAATGACTCAAGGACATTATTACAACAAAGAGGGAGACTAATATATGAGTAATGGAGGCATCCAATCTTACAATCAAGGATTCTCACAATAGATCTTTGTCTAGAATCAAGGGTATTCGGGAAAAAATAGAGCTTTTTAGAAGACTAATATTCTGGCCAAAATTAGCTTCATAATTTAGTAAAATAGACTTTAGTTTTCTAGCTTTACATCTAATGATTCCCCTATTATAATAGTATCATCAATATATTGTTGACGAGAGCATACTTGAATGTTAGAATATGGAGACATCCCCTTAAAAGTTCCATCAATGATAGATTTCTACAAGAATCTCCCCAAAGCTTTAGCCCTTATAAAAAAGAGGAAAGGAGAGATGGGATCTCCTTGTCTAATCCCCCAATTATTGCTAGAAAAAACAAGTGGAGAACTATTAATAATCTCAAAAAAATTAGGAGTAGAAATAAGCTACCAAATAATCTCAATAAATTTCCTACCAAAACCAAAGGCCTTCAAAACTTTAATAAGAATTTTTTGATTCACATGATTGTAGGTTTTCATAAGATCTCAATCTTGAGAAAGAAACCATCTTTCTTATTGACAGTAAGCAAATAGATATTCCCATGCACCATGATAACTGAGTCAAGTATCTACCTCCCAGGAACAAAACTAAATTATTCGATGGAGATGATATCAAGAAGAACCGTTTGCAATTCAAATCCAACACTTTGATAAAGATCTTATAGATAGTGTAGACACTGAAAAATTTCCTAATCGATGTCATGCATTTAAAACATATTTATTAACATCATTTCCTCTTTAACCCATCCTCTTTTCACTTAATTGATTTAATTAGCCTAGCTAATTAATTAATTGCATAATTTTGCATCTATTAACCTAATTCATTAAATCAGGTTAATTCATTTATTTTCACACTAACACTTCATCCTATTAAATTAAATAAATCAAAATATTTAATTTAATTCCCTAAGTCATCTTATTTAATTAAATAACCCTAATTTAATTAAATATCATTCCCCCCTTCTCTCCCCCATTTATTAAATCATCTAATTTAATAAATATCACCTTAATTCTTCTAATCCCCTAATTGCATAAATTAAATCTTGTTTAATTAGCAATTAAACTAATCTTCTTCTAATCAAAGGGAATATTCCCATGGAATATTCCTTACCCCCTTTTTGCACAATTAAACTTTGTTTTAATTTGTAGATTACCTTTTTTCCTCACCCAATGGAATATTCTATGGAATATTCCCTCTCCTCCTTGATCATCTCACTTAGTTTCTTTGGTAAGTTAACCCTTTACCTTTTAAGCAAGTCACCTTTGACCTATGTGAGCAGGTGTCAAAAGTGTGTTAGTTTGAGGTATGCGTGAGCCCTTGATTAACTTTCAATCATGCATTCTCATCCATTGATGAGAATCCATGATCCATGCCTCTCATCCCCTTCATGTTGAATCGTTGATTAAGCTTTTTGATCTCAACCATTCATTCCTCATTTTCTCTCCCATAAGTAGGTCACTATTTGGAGACAAATGGATCCATCTTTCAGTTGCAAACTTATGTTGTTGAATTCACTTGCATCCATACTCTCAATTTACTCACTTGTTAGCTTATTTTCAATTCATTTCAATTGCATAATAGCTTAGAGCATCCATTAATGGATTCCATGCATCCATCTTAGCTTGTATATGAATTAGGATTTTCATCTTTTACCATAGTTTTAGCTTAGATTAGCTTAGCAATAGCATAACCAGTACATTTTTAGCATAAACTAGGTTTTCATACATCAATCACAATGGTTTCATCAATTATCTTCCATAAAATTGACTGAAACAAGCTCACTAATCATAGGATTGGGAAAGGGTCATCGTTCCACACCAATTCCAAAATAGGATAAGTTTCAGATGGGCTAGGTTAAGAATTTAACTATTTTGTCTAGTTTTGTAGTTTTCATTTTTAACTAAGTGCTTAGCTTAGATTTCCATTTTGAATGATCTTGTTTGTAGATGCAGGTATGTTTGGCGAAGTTATGCTTCAATTCATCATGAGTCAAGCGTAATGTACCCTCTCTAATATTTCCCACGTCTCATAGATAAAATCACAGAGACTAATCAATCTAAATTCACCAAAAGAGTTGGCTCCAAGGACCTTTGGAACCAAGACAATGAAAGTGGAATTAAGTTGTTTAAGTAGGTGTTTGCTACCAAAAAACTCATTTTCCCATAAGAGAAATCCTTCCCAATGAACTCCCAAAAGGATTGAAAGAAGAATAGGGGAAAATCATCAAGGCTAGGAGCCTTATTTCCTTCAAAAAAAAAAAAAAAACAACCCTCCTTCCCCCTCCTCAAAAGGGATACCCACAAGAATCCTATTAGACCCCTCTAATAAGATATTAGGAATAACACCAAGGGACTGCTCTTGGTAGATAGGGTCAAGATCCACATCAGTCAAAAGTAAATTTGAAAAGAAATCAGTAGCTAATAACATGATATCTTGCTCATTAATGATGGCTCCATTTCTTTGAATAGATTTAATACAATTAGAAGCATGGTGCTTGAGTGAAGAAAGGTGAGAAAACTTCATGTTTTTGTCACCACTTTGTAGCCATACTTCTCTAGAGTATTTTTTCCATATATCATCTTCTTTAGCAATAATATTGTGAAGGTGAGTAAGAAAATCATTCTATTTAGCTTGAATCAGAGGATTAGATCCATTGATTTTAATAGCCTCTAAACCTTGTCTAATTCACTTCTTAAATAATTCCTTTTAATAAAATTTTGGACCAAAGGAAGTTTTATTCCATTTTTAAACATTTTTTTTGACATAGTATTATTTCTTGGCAACTCTAAATATTACAAAACCCTCAATCCCCACATTCTGCCACTCCTTGATTCTATCTTGAGGTAAGGATGTCTTACATATTTTCGAATATAAATGGAAATCTCTTTTTTTTGCCCAAATTATCAGTTGATAGGGTAATGGGGAAATGATCAGAGCCCAACCTAGTAAGAGTTGAGAGAGAGAAAGAGTAGGAAATAAGATGTTCCACTAAAATAAAAGCACAATCGAGTTTCACCTAAATGAGGTCCTCCCCCACACACTGATTGGACTAGGTAAAGGAAGCACCTTAAAGAGCAATGACCAACAAAGCTTTCTCATTTAATCTTTACGATCATATCTGCTATCCATAGGAACTTGAGATCCCCTTTTTAATCTTCTTTTAGAGACATATTGAAGTCCCCCTTTGTTGGCCATCGAACATCCCTATGAGAAGCCTTAAAATTGCTTAACTTATTTCAAAGTTTATTTCTTACATTTTTATTATTTAGAGCATAGATGTTTGATAAGATCCTAGATGAGTCATCTCTCAAAAGCTAAAAATGAGTAGCAACATGGTTAAAATATTCATATAAGGCCACACCTTTGATTAATATCAAATTTCAAAGCATGGCAATACCCCTAGAAGCACCATCAATATTTACACTATGAAGGCCACAATCTTTGAAAAAATAGTTCTTAATATTTTCTAGTTTCTCACTTTGCTTCTTAGTTTCTTGAATAAGTTAGATATCAAGTTTATGATCTCTTATTAGGTTTGATAGGAGATCATACTTGTGAGGGTTATTTAACCCTTTGATATTCCAAGACATAATCTTTATGAGGTGTTCCTATGTTGGCATTGATGTCAACATGGTGATAACTATATGGGAAGATTGCTTGGTTTACCAAAAGTTGTTCTCTTTCGATAATACCCTTTTGTGATGGATCAGTGTGTTGGTATTTGAGTTTGAAATTCATTGCAAGATTTGATATGAATCTAATCTCTTAACCATGTTTTCTTGATTCATTTAGAGAGCTATATCCTAGATCTTGAGACATCTTTTGTGTGAGCAAAAAGTTACCACTAACAGAGTTTAACTCTGCATTCTACTGTTGTTCTATGTGTGGCATACTGTGTGGGAGACTCCATACTCTATTAAGGTGAATATTCTTATGTTGTGGTTTTGTTGATAGTCTTTATGTTGGTGGTATGATGGGAAATTAATGTGTTATCGAATCCAGAAGGTGTTTGGTTTGGGAATTATTTGTTGGTTTGGAGAATTGTGTTCTAGTCTTGGACAACACAACATATGCAATATATTATGAAGACTAATTAAATGTTTTATGGATGATAGGCGACTTGGTATAATACACTACATGGATAAAATGTTTGAATCATATATGGTGTCGAAAAATAAGGTTTTGATTATTTTTGTGTTCATCTAGTTAGGCCGACCTAATTGATGATCAAGATATACCTATATATATATAAGATGTTTTGAGGAATGAGAGTGAGAGAGGAGAGTGGAAGTAGATATATGGAATGCATGTGAAATGTGAAGTAAAGATCAGAGCCTAAATGATTTATTAGTTGTGATCAGTGCAGTTTTGTTGAGTGATTATTGTGTGAGGTAGTACTTCATATTCTAAGCTTTAGTGGAACTGAACCTTGCACATTGAAGGTGTATTCTATCAGTTCAATTTTCTGGCAGTGAGCCATTATCATTTTGTAAGAGAGGGGTACCACCGCATGCAAGACCCTAGGTCATGAAGGGTCAAGATGAGAGAGGTTGACCTAACTTACCTCAACTAAGTGTATTGTTTTGGGTATATAAGGCGAGGGTAACGAGGGCCATAGGGCCTCTTAGTTACTCAACAAGCCTAAAATGTAGAAGGAGGCTAGGAAAGTTGGTTTCTAGGCTTGACACTTTGTCTTAGAAGGCTCTTTGTCTAAGGAAAGAAGTGAAAACTTTGGACAATAGCGTGGCACGCTGGCATCTCAAAACCGCATTGTAGTTCGTACAACTAGACAACAACAAAGATAAGGTCAAGCCACTGAAACTAGCTAATGGCCTAGCAAGCTAGCTAAAGGGACAAAATGACATAACTAAGTAAATCAAATAATCTCTAATATTGTAAAGAAAATAGGCAAGAGTGATAAAGATAAGGAGAATCTCACCAATGAAGTCGTTTGCCAGTTGATCCTTTGAGAGCTCACACACCTACACACAACAAGAGAGCGAATGTTGGGGAGTGGTTGTATAGGGGTCTGCCTCAGTTAGACCCCCATTTAGGTGTTCCCACCTACATGGACAACCAATGGAAAATAGATAAAGAAGCGACAAAAACACAAGCACTACAAACAATACTATGCTACTCAACCAAATGATAGAGGAGAGGAGAGGGAAGCTTACCACCTCCACAAAGAGCACTCAAGGCTGCGTGGGGGAGAAATGAGAGGAACTCAAGCCTCTGCTACAATGGTGTGGTCCCAAAATTTCTCTACTGACATGATGGAGTGTGATATTGCTGCTATGGAATGCTTGGAATGCTTTGGTGTGAGTGCAAATGAGCTTGTGAATGAGAGCTTGATGTGGTGTAGAGTTTTTCCAATCTTTCTTCCAACCTTCAAATGCAAGTTCAAAGAATGATTATGAAGGAATGAGAAAGGAAACAACCATATTTAGGTTGGGTGGCCAAAGGAGGTGTTACAACTTCACTACCAATGGGAAGAGTAACTCCTATGTTGGCTCAGCCGCAGGAATCTGCTAGGGACTTAAGTGCACCACATGGACATTTGCACACCATGTGGGAATCCCTGATAGAAACGCCTCCACCAACACACAAAACAAGTGCCAAGTGGACTACCATCAACATGCTTAAGTGGATTTAATCATCTAACTTAGGTTTTCTAAAGTGTATAGAGGCAAAAAGGGGAAATGCACCTAGCGTGCAAATTCGCTCTTATACATTTTTCCCCCACTTTAGTGAGTACAATTACTAATGAGTGCTCGGTAAATTAGATCAAAAAGAGATTAGAGTTAGAAAAGTATACCTAAACTGTCGAGGAAGAAGACTGCGGTCTGGTGAACCTAAAGATGCAAGAGAAAACAAAAGACTTCATAGCTACTTGGAACTATGAAGTTGGAACAACAAAGTGCCTTTCAGGCCCGCAAACCTACACGAAGGAAACCCCCAAGATCTCTCACATGGAGGAATCCCAAAGGAAGCAAACTCTACAAAGTCAAGAAGTGGCAACATGTCTACCCACAAACACATCATGTCGAAAGCGTCGACACGTCTACCTGTAGATAGAGTGTGTCTAAAGTGTCAATACATCTACCTGCAAATAGGACACATCTAAAAGTGGTGACATGTCTACCCACAGATAGAACGTGTCTAAAGTGTCGATATGTCTATTTGTAGATAGAACACACCTGAAAGAAACGACATGCCTACCTACAAATAGAACATGTATAAAAAGTGGTCAGTCACCCAGACCAAAAAACTTTCAAAGGGGTCCCACGGGAACCCTTCAAGAGGAGAGTGGTCCACTCAAGGGATGCACTGTTTGAAAAAGTAAGGTCTAGTCAAGTCTCCCCCAAGCTAGATGCAAAAGGGTGAATGTAATGAGTCTAGTCGGGCTACCCCCAGGCTAGATGTGAAAGAGTCCATTCATTACAAAGGCTTTTGAAGAAAGGGTCCTTGAGGAACCCACCATGAAGTATAAGGGGGTCCACTCAAGGGACACACAATTCAAAAGTCATCTTAGAGAAATTCATCATCAAGGGATCCTTACAAAAGATGTTCACTTCATCAAGGAATTTGAAAGGAAGGTCATGCCCCCACGCGAGGGGAAGTCAAAGCAGTTCCCGCTTTGGAGGAAGGTCTTCAAGCCCTTTCTTTATGAACCTGTGATGAAGGAAACACATTCCATTAGGGTTCCAAGTTGAGAATGCACTTCCAAGGAAAGGTATTGTGAGGACTTTCAAGAAAATATTCGTTGGTGGAGAATTAATTTTCTAAAAGTCAAAGTTATAATTGAGAGTGTTATCACACATAGGATGGACAACTCAAGAAAAGAAGAGAGAAAGATAAAGAGAAAATGAAAAGTATAAGCAAAGGGCATAAGGGGATATGGTTTAGCGGGGTCAAATCTGTCCAAGCTCATATAATAATAGGTAACCACAATGCAAGGTGAAAGATCATCAATCCCCAACTAGATCAGGAAGAATGCACATAAAACAAAGTGAAAATAAAATATTGGGTCAACATGGAAGGGAAGCCTAAATGCCCACATTGCTTTTCATCGTCCCCAATTTATCAAAAATCAAGCACAAACATGGAAGAATGATGGTACAAATAGAAGAAGGTTTACGACACAAAAACCATGCCTATGTCCAAGCACCAATAAGGGTGACAAGGGTCATCTAGGCACACATAGCATGAGTACGAGGGAACACATCACAAAACATGCACACACACACATAGAAGATCAAGAAGAGGGGACCTCTTCTTAATAATGATCATCCAAGAGGTCGTCCACTTCCCAATCTAGATCTTCATAAGGGGAAGGAGGACGAGCTTGCAAGGGTGGAATGTTAAGAGGAGGGGCATCTAGCCCTCCCAAAACAAAGGCCAAGGAAGAGGGCCCCTCAAGGTCCTCTCCATCGAGCTCTTGTGGATTCAAACTCAACAATTTCACGAAGATCACCGATAGGGTCAAGACTTCATCCACAGAGTTAAACATGCACCCCATAGGAGCGCTATGTCTTACTTTAGTGGACAAGATGGGTTGTGCCTGAGATTAACCACCAAACTTAGGGGAAGTCAGGACTCGTTCTATCATAAGGAAAAAATAGGTCATCACAAGGCCACCTTGCGAAGGTGGGCTCCTCCTATGTCCTTTATTGTGAGAATGACTAGCCTCTGCCTCCTTCTTCACAGGAGGAGATGAACTCCTAGCAGACGAAGCTAGAGGTGTAGAGGAGGAGGACATAGCCACAATGGATATGACCAAAGTTTTAACCATATCCACAAGTTTTGGGAAGGGCTAAATAGCTAGAACAAACATCAGCAAAGGTAGCTTCGCTGAAGAAGTGATAAATACTTGTACACATTTAGGGTTAGGTGTGTTCATGCTCGCAATGGAAGCCGAGAATGGATTAGGCAGAAGAGACACAACATGAAGGGGGGAAAAAGATGCTGCAAAGGGCCCTAAAGTAGGGGTTATCGTTTCTTCCTCCTTTTGTTGAGAAGCAGCCTACTCGGCCAGGATAGCCTTTCATTGGTGCTTGTGCTTGTGTGCAAGGCAGTTCCTATGGCTCTTAGAGTTAGAAGCTGGAGCTTGTGAAGGGATGGGAGGTTCTTGCTTGACCATAGGAATGTCCACTATGACCATTTTGGGTAGAGGAATGGATTCCTATGCAGGAGGAGGGGGAGTAGGTTGAGGAGCGATGGGAGGAGTCGACTTGAGAGCCTCCATAGTGGGCTCTTTCCGCTCACTACCTTAGGAGCAGGAGCAGTAGGAGGCCACGGTAGTTGAGACATAGGACTCTCCTTGGGAGACTCTCTTCCTATCATACCGAGTATGTCTAGGCTTTGTTGGTAGAACAGGAAGCTCAAATGCGGGATGCTTAAGCTTTCATTGAGTGGGCATAGAAGAGTTTTCTTGCAAATGGGGAGCAATACTTGACGGTACCACAGTTGAGTGAGAAGAACCATCAGATCGAGCATTGAAAGAGGAAGGAGGGTCAGAAGACTGATTCTCTTATTTCCTCTTTCGAGCATTAACAACATCGCTATCAACCTTCAAGCAAGCCCTATGTGAAATAGCATAAGGCAAGGGAGGGTAACTCACCTTCTGCCTTAGGTGACCTTTCTTATAATTTTGATATGTCTTATGTAAAAGGTCTATCCTAGGCGGAAGGGGACCCACAAATGTAGGCCATAGGTGATCTAGGGAGTAGCTACCATGTGTGACTGACTATCGATAGCTGGTGTTGTGGATCACATGTACAGAACCTCTATGGATAAATTTTAGACACTTATGCATGACGAAGGGTACCAAGTTCATCGCTACTAACCAAGGGATACCCAACCTTACCCAAAAGAGTTTGGACCGAGGAATGATATCAAATAAGAGATTCATGGTCTTAGGTCTGACTAAGACTGACAAGGTAGTGCTACCTAAAGGGGGTACAGAAAGGCCATCATGTGTGTGAATGAAAATTTTAGGAGCATCATATCCATCATTATGTAAAAAGTTTATAAGCATAATCTCCTCTGTTATTATGTTCACTTGTGACATCGGATCAAAGAAAACACTGGCTACAATGTTTCCATTGATCCATGCAGGAATATAGAGGGGAGATGGTTTCTTATTAAAACCCATCAACAGGTCCTATGAAGTAAAGGTTATGACAACACCTTTCTCCATAGGTTGTGTGGAGGGGATGGTTTGATGCAGGAAGGAATCCATTACGCACATTAGACAATGCTTTGAAAGAGTCCCTAAAGGTTAACAAGTAAGATGGTGACCCAATTAAGGTTTTTTCGTGCAATACCTTTGGAACCTTCCAACTACGCCACCTAGGGGTCACATGGTGGGTTGCAAGGCGACAACCTTACAAAAATCACACCTACAACACTCCTAGAGTACGAGAAAAGGGACTATCAGTATCCAAGGAATAGAACCAAAATGGTTCATATTAGGTTCACCAAAAATGTAAGAGAGGGGGACCACCACATGCAAGACCCCAGGTCATAGAGGGTCAAGACATGAAAGGCTGCCCTAACTTACTTCAGCTAAGTGTATTGTTTAGGGTATGTAAGGCGAGGGTAAGGAGGAATGTAGGGCCTCTCAGTTACTCAACAGGCCCAAAATGTAGAAGGAGGCTAGGTCAGATTGTTTCTAGGCTTAACACTTCATCTCAGAAGGCTCTCTATCTAAGGACAGAAGCATAGACTTTGGACGACAATGAGGTGCACTAGCGTCTTGAAAGCGCGTTGTAGTCTATATAACCAAATAGTGACAAAGTTAAGGTCAAGCAACTAAAACTAGCTAATGGCCCAACAAGCTAACTAAAGGGCCAAAATGACATAACTAAGTAAATCAAATAATCTCTAATATTGTAAAGAAAATAAGCAAGAGTAATAAAGAGATGAAGAATCTCACCAATGAAGTCGTTCACTAGTTGATCCAATGAGAGCTCACACACCTACACATAGCAAGAGAGAGAATGTTGGGGGTGGCTATATAGGGGTCTGACTCAGTCATATCCCCATTTAGGTGTTCCCACCACCATGGAAAACCAATGGAAAAGAGATAAAGAAGTGATGAAAACACAATCACTACGAATAATACGATGCTACTCAACCAAATGATAGAGGAGAGGAGAGGGAAGCTTACCACTTCCAGCAAGAGCACTCAAGGTTACTTGGGGGAGAAATGAGAGGAACTCAAGCCTCTGATGCAATGGCATGGTTGCAAACTTGCTCTATCGACATGATAGAGTGTGATATTGTTGTTGTGGAATTCTTGGAATGCTTAGATGTGAGTGCAAATGAGCTTGTGAATGAGAGCTTGATGTGGTATAGAGTTCTTCCAATCTTTCTTCCAACCTTCAAATGCAAGTTCAAAGACCGATTATGAAGGAATAAGAAAAGAAATGACCATATTCGGGTTGGGTGGCTGAAGGAGGCTTTACAACTTCACTGCCAATGGGAAGAGTAATGCCTCTACTGGCTTAGCTGCAGGAATCTGATAGGGATGTAAGCGTGTTGCACAGATGTTTGCATGCTACGTGAGCATCCCTGATAGAAATGCCTCCACCGACACACAAAATAGGCACCAAGTGGACTGCCATTAGTGGGCTTAAGTGGATTTAAGCCTCTGACTTAGGTTTTCTAAAGTGTATAGAGGAAAAAAAGGGAATTGCACCTAGGGTACAAATTCGCTCTTATACACATTGTATCTTGGTGGTTAGCCATCTTTTGTACTCAAGCAGTGATCCTTTTTAAGGAAAGTGAATCTTGGAAGTAAGCCTCATAATATTTTGTATCTGGATATAATAAATTGTGAGTTAACCCTCATCGTGGTTTTCCATTTTTGGGTTTTCCACGTAAAAAATCTTGGTGTTCATGTGTATGGTTGTATTGACTTGTTTCTATGTTCTCTCTTGCTAATTCAGTCAAAATTGTGATAATGTTTAGATGTATTTTATTATGGTTTTATGGAATACTAATTCACCCCCCTCTCAGTATTATGTATGTTTAACAATCGTTAAGCACATCTCAAACAGATTCTTTTGAGTTCCTTCAACTATTTCTAACTTGCTTTCCTTTTCCCTACTTTATTGGGAAGAAGGTTTGATTTTTCCTCTTTGAATTGACCCACAATCCATTTTCTATCTATTTCTTGTGACAAATCCATAAGAGACTATGTAAGAATGAGATTTTTTCCTCTTTCTTGATTTAACCATGATAAAGGGGGCATCATCAGGAACACTAAAGACAATTTCTCACCTCTTACCTTCTTGAGACATCCCACACTGGGATACAAAATTTTAACTTAGATCCCCATTAACTTTTGGGGAGGAATAGTTGATGCCAACATCCTAACTTAGAGGAACTTCCATATTGAAAACTTCTTTATATAGGTCTTACCATTTCCATCCTCTAATGTATTAATAGGATCCAAGGGAGAAACTTTTTCAATATCAAAAGGGTAAATGGGATCAACAATATCAACTACAAACTTCATCTTCCTTGATTCTTCATTCAGCTCCATTCTAGAAAAATCCCCATCCTAGACATATTTTTCTATGATAACATCTTCATTTGAGCCTCCCAAAATAACTTTAGGAATATCCTCTTTAGACCAATTTTCCTCACTTAGCATGCTTAAACTAGGTTGTTTGAATTTCTAGAAACAAGAGTAGTTTCTACCATAAACTTCACTTTGGGATCCCTTTTAGAAGAACCCATTGTAGGAATTTTAAGTCTTAGACTCTTAAGCCCGATTCTCATTATTATGTTATCTATTCCCAAGCTTATTTTCCTTCCAAAATTTTTGAGAATGTTTATATATATTATTTGGACAGTTTCTCACCCAATTCCCCACCTTCTTACATATAAGGTAAGAAAAATAGATAGATTCATAATCCACATCTTGGCCCCAAACACCTAGTTTAGATTTGATCTTAATGTGGGAAGAGAGGTTTGAAGAGGGTTGTACATTAATAAAGATACATGCATACACCATTTGCTTCCTTGAACTAGTCATCTCATCAATAGAAATAAATTGACCAAAACCATTTGCAATACCCTTGAAAACTTCATCCCAAAATTCCATTGGGAGTCCTAGAAGTCTAACCCAAATAGAAATTGAACTGAAAGAAAAATTAGTCATATTGAATCCTAGATCTCATTTTTTAAGAGCAAGCGTAGATTTACCAATAAGCCACAAACCACCAAATAGTACAACTCTCAAATCTTCTTCACAAAGAAACAAAAAAGAAAAGAACTTGTGAGCCATAATAGAGACATCCACCTGACCTTTTGTTTTCTATCTCTTATGAACTAAATATCTAACCAAGTCGATATTCGACTAGGGACCTAGAAACTTTCCCACCAATGATATTTCCATTAATTAGGAGCTATTATCAATAAGGCTATCAGGGATGGAAATAGAAAGCTCATCAAATCCCGAGTCAGAATGAAAAACTAGAGGTGATAAGGTTTTTATTTTAGGTTTCAGACCAAAGAGAGTTGACTATTTGAGATTATTGATAGAACCCTCTAAGAAAACTTGAATATTCTAACCAATAGCAGTGACCACAACCTTAGAGGTGGAACTAGATGATATGCTACCCAACATATGAAGGGCCTTAAGGGACCACTCAAAAAAATGAGTCCCATCACATTGTTTCTCTAGAAAACCAAACACCAAATCCTTTTTTTTGAAAGAGAGGGCCCACTTGACAAGACATTATCAAAACTTATGCCAACCAAACTCTTATAGATAGAAAACCCACTGCAATTAATACTACCCTACAAAAATCATTTCCCACTTGATGCTAATTCAAAAATTCCACACTAAAACCCAACACCTCACCAGTTGAAGACTTCTCCATTTCCTCCTATATTTTTAATGGGTGCAACACTAGGACTTCCTGGGAGGTCACCTATCCCAATAATATTTTAAAAAAGGGTTCAACACTAGGAATTCCAGTAGGCCACCCATCCCAGTACTACTCTGATGCAAGCATGCTTAACTCCAAAGTTCTGATGGGATTTGGTGCACTAACATTGGTATGATCACACCCGTAATTTGGGAAGTGTACCTTATAAATTTCCAATGCTTCCAATATTTAACTAAGATTAGAAGTAAAAAAATAGTAAAAGTGTATCTTCTTGGAGAGAAGGGTCTTTTTATTTTCTCAACAAACTCCTTCATTTCTAGCAATCAATCATAGAAAATCTAAAGTTTACTTTTATCCTCATCATATTGTTTATAACATCATCAATTAAATTCATCTTCAACAAATCAACAAATTATTTGATAATCCTTACATTAGGGAGGACCTTCTTGGGCCATTCCTAGAAGAGGCAAGGAATGAATTTGATGAAGCCTTCTATCTCTATCATGATTCTCTTCTATAATCTCCTTTAGTGTGACAAATATATTCTTGTAACATTATTTCAACACTTTGAATCTCTATTTAATGGTCTCGAGCCATTCCAAATGTAATTCTAGGTTACTATCTAAGAGAATATATATACTCTAAAGATCTAAAAATGGCACCTTGACCATTCTTTGTATTATAGGGATATTATCCTCTAATGTGGTTAGTTTTTCATCAATAATTTCTTTAAACTCAATCACGACACTATCTTCATCAATTAGCCTATGATAATAATGGATGACCTCTCTAATTATTCCAATTTCTTGGGATTGCAAGGAGTCTTTTCAAGTAGTGGTTGTACTCACTATTCCTATATTTTTATTGCCTACCCTTGTCTAATACGGTCAAGAGGTATTCAATATATGCAAAAAATTCACCCACCTAGGCCTTCGAGCTCTTCTTCCTTTTCATATGTTCTCATTTGGTCTAAGATAGAGGAAGCTATTGATTATAGATATTTTTTATCGTCTTCATGTGTTTGGTGATCTAGATTCACTATGTATACCAAGTAATCTCCTAGCTGCATGTTTGCTTCTTCTTTATTTACCACTAGGGTTGACATATTTGTTATCTTTTCCCCTTTGTGCATATATTTTGATAGTATGAAATGTTCTTACTCTCTTTGAATTTGGTTGAGCCTTGAAATTTTATATAATATTTGATAAGTCCTTTGTTACAAGCTTATATATTCTTTTTCTCATCTCAATTATGGATCCTATTCATGTTGGTAACCTAAACTACTCCTTGTTGATGTTTTTAATCTATGTACTCTAGAACTTTACTATGGTTGAGAAGAGTAGTGAGGCAAGATAAGAGGTAGAGAAGGGATCCTTGTTATTATGGATCTTGAAGAGGAAGAGGGTGTAGAAGTTACAATATAAGTTAGGGTGTATGATTGAGATCCTTCCTTAGAAGAAGATGCAACATTATGAGTTATAAATTTATCTTGCTACTTATTATTCCAATTAGTTTCTCTAGAACATTTGATTGAGTGGAAGAAGAAATGTAAACACACAAAGGAGGAAGAGGAGGTGAAGGAACCTATACCTTTCTAGGAAAAGATGAGGTTTCATTGGCCTTTTCTCAAAAAACTAATTATCTAGTCCCTTTTATTTATAATGGATATTCATATTGAACCTATAAGTCCTCATCCATGACTATCTCCAAGATCCAAGTATCTTCTTGTGAATAGGAATAAATCAAGATTGGACAATCAAAGGATATTCAATAGAAAAAAGGAAATCAAATCAAGAAAACCCCAAATCCAAATGATCTAATTAGACCTATTATCAATGAAGCATGTTCAAAATTCAAATAAGACTAATCAAAGATAACACAAATAAAATCTAATCTAATCCAATCTACTTTACATCGCCTGAAAGATGCTTAGCCTTACTCCATTGTCAAAAGTATAAGAATTATGTTGTTTCCTATAATATGTGGATTTCTCATAAGCATGGCATAACCTTGTTGTGCCAAATGCAAGATGAATTGAGTATAGTTTATGTTAGAGTAATAAGTTATTTCACTTAATTAATGTAATCATATTGGTTAATTAATTCACTTATCAC